>QNTS01002318.1:60105-101521 GCA_003317085.1 Hucho hucho | reverse complement strand
CGCTCTCTCTCTCTCTCTCTCTCTCTCTCTCTCTCTGTAGCTCTCTCTCTGTAGCTCTCTATAGCTCTCTCTCTCTCTGTCTCTGTAGCTCTCTCTCTGTAGCTCTCTCTCTATGAAGCTCTCTCTCTCTCTCGCTAGCTCTCTCGCTACCTCTGTCTGTAGCTCTTGCTCTCTCACTCTGTCTGTAGCTCGGTCGCTCTGTCTGTAGCTCTGTCTCTCTTTGTCTCTTTCTGTAGCTCTCGGTCTCTCTCGCTCTGTCTGTAGCTCTGTCTCTCTTGGTCTCTTTCTGTAGCTCTCTGTAGCTCTCGCTCTGTCTGTAGCTCTCGCTCTCTGTAGCTCTCGCTCTGTCTGTAGCTCTCGCTCTCGCTTTGTCTGTAGCTCTCTCTCAGTCTGTCTGTGGCTCTCTCTCGCTCTCTCTCTCTCTCTCTCTCTCTCTCTCTCTCTCTCTCTCTCTGTAGCACTCTCTCTCTCTCGCTCTGTCTGTGGCTCTGTCTCTCTCTGTAGCTCTCTCTCTCTCTCTCTCTGTATCGCTCTCTCTCGCTCTCTCTGTGTAGCTCTCTCTCTCTCTCTGTAGCTCTCTCTCTCGCTCTCTGTAGCGCTCTCTCTCTCTCTCTCTGTGTAGCGCTCTCTCTCTCTGTGTAGCTCTCTCTCTCTTTCTCTCTCTCTCTCTCTGTGTAGCTCTCTCTCTCCCTTTCTCTCTCTCTCTGTAGCTCTCTCTGTAGCTACAGTTGAAGTCGGAGGTTTACATACACTTAGGTTGGAGTCATTAAAACTTGTTTTTCAACCACTCCACAAATGTCTTGTTAACAACTATAGTTTTGTCAAGTCGGTTAGGACATCTACTTTGTGCATGACGCAAGTAATTTTTCCATCAATTGTTTACAGACAGATTATTTCACTTATAATTCACTGTATCACAATTCCAGTGAGTCAGAAGTTTACATGGAGGTGTACCTGTGGATGTATTTCAAGGCCTACCTTCAAACTCAGTGCCTCTCTGCTTGACATCATGGGAAAATCAAAAGACCTCAGAAAAAAATTGTAGACCTCCACAAGTCTGGTTCATCCTTGGGAGCAATTTCCAAATGCGTTCATCTGTACAAACAATAGTACCCAAGTATAAACACCATGGGACCACGTAGCCATCATACCGCTCTGGAAGGAGAGGCATTCTGTCTCCTAGAGATGAACGTACTTTGGTGCGAAATGTGCAAATCAATCCCAGATCAACAGCAAAGGACCTTGTGAAGATGCTGGAGGCAACAGGTACAAAAGTATCTATATCCACAGTAAAACGAGTCCTATATCGACATAACTTGAAAGGCCGCTCAGCAAGGAAGAAGCCACTGCTCCAAACCACCATAAAAAAGCCAGACTACGTTTTGCAACTGCACATGGGGACAAAGATCATACTTTTTGGAGAAATGTCCTCTGGTCTGATGAAACAAAAATAGAACTGTTTGACCATAATGACCATTGTTATGTTTGGAGGAAAATGGGTGAGGCTTGCAAGCCAAAGAACACCATCCCAACCGTGAAGCACGGGGGTGGCAGCATAATGTTGTGGGGGTGCTTTGCTGCAGGAGGGACTGGTGCACTTAACAAAATAGATGGCATCATGAGGAAGGAAAAGTATGTGGATAAATTGAAGCAACATCTTAAGACATCAGTCAGGAAGTTAAAGCTTGGATACAAATGGGTCTTCCAAATGGACAATGACCCCAAGGATACTTCCAAAGTTGTGGCAAAATGGCTTAAGGACAACAAAGTCAAGGTATTGGAGTGGCCATCACAAAGCCCTGACCTCAATCCTATAGAAAATTTGTGGGCAGAACTGAAAAAGCGTGTGCGAGCAAGGAGGCCTACAAACCTGACTCAGTTACACCAGCTCTGTCAGGTGGAATGGGCCAAAATTCACCCAACTTATTGTGGGAAGCTTGTGGAAGGCTACCCAAAACATTTGCCCAAGTTAAACAATTTAAAGGCAATGCTACCAAATACTAATTGAGTGTATGTAAACTTCTGACCCACTGGGAATGTGATGAAAGAAATACAATCTGAAATAAATCATTATCTCTACTATTATTCTGACATTTCACATTCTTAAAATAAAGTAGTGATTCTAACTGACCTAAGACAGGGAATTTTTAGTAGGTTTAAATGTCAAGAATTGTGAAAAACTGAGTTTAAATGTTTTTGGCTAAGGTGTATGTAAACTTCCGACTTCAACAGTAGGTGGCTCTCTCTCTCTGTCTGTCTCGTAAAATTCTCTAATGGCAGACTTCTCCTCAGTAGACCATGATCTCTTTCTCCACAGAGCCAAATCAAAAGATTGGCCTTGTCATATATTCTCTCTGCCTCTAATTCAGCTCTCTCTGTGTTCAGTCAAAACTATCCAGTGCATATTGTTTACCACAGCTAACTGTTTCTTGGGATAATAAACTTAAAGTCTGGGATTTCTAAAGTCTCTTAAGGAAACTGACATTTTCCTTTACTCCTGACATTCTCTCCTAAATGGAATCTCTGACCAACCTTCTGCATGTGAAGTGAAAATCAAGTCTAACATTCTGGGATGTTTTAGAGCTGGGCAGTATGTTGTGTATTAATTGTTTATTGCAGTAAGGATGCTTGTATTTACAGTGGGGAAAAAAAGTATTTAGTCAGCCACCAATTGTGCAAGTTCTCTCACTTAAAAAGATGAGAGAGGCCTGTAATTTTCATCATAGGTACACTTCAACTATGACAGACAAAATGAAGAAAAAAAATCCAGAAAATCACATTGTAGGATTTTTTATGAATTTATTTGAAAATTATGGTGGAAAATAAGTATTTGGTCACATACAAACAAGCAAGATTTCTGGCTCTCACAGACCTGTAACTTCTTCTTTAAGAGGCTCCTCTGTCCTCCACTCGTTACCTGTATTAATGGCACCTGTTTGAACTTGTTATCAGTATAAAAGACACCTGTCCACAACCTCAAACAGTCACACTCCAAACTCCACTATGGCCAAGACCAAAGAGCTGTCAAAGGACACCAGAAACAAAATTGTAGACCTGCACCAGGTTGGGAAGACTGAATCTGCAATAGGTAAGCAGCTTGGTTTGAAGAAATCAACTGTGGGAGCAATTATTAGGAAATGGAAGACATACAAGACCACTGATAATCTTCCTCGATCTGGGGCTCCACGCAAGATCTCACCCCGTGGGGTCAAAATGATCACAAGAACGGTGAGCAAAAATCCCAGAACCACACGGGGGGACCTAGTGAATGACCTGCAGAGAGCTGGGACCAAAGTAACAAAGCCTACCATCAGTAACACACTACGCCGCCAGGGACTCANTTTTGTTTCTGGTGTCCTTTGACAGCTCTTTGGTCTTGGCCATAGTGGAGTTTGGAGTGTGACTGTTTGAGGTTGTGGACAGGTGTCTTTTATACTGATAACAAGTTCAAACAGGTGCCATTAATACAGGTAACGAGTGGAGGACAGAGGAGCCTCTTAAAGAAGAAGTTACAGGTCTGTGAGAGCCAGAAATCTTGCTTGTTTGTATGTGACCAAATACTTATTTTCCACCATAATTTGCAAATAAATTCATTAAAAATCCTACAATGTGATTTTCTGGATTTTTTTTCCTCATTTTGTCTGTCATAGTTGAAGTGTACCTATGATGAAAATTACAGGCCTCTCTCATCTTTTTAAGTGAGAGAACTTGCACAATTGGTGGCTGACTAAATACTTTTTTTCCCCACTGTATATAATTAGATGTCATTCTACAATAGTCTTCATACCAAATACATTCTGTTCTCACACCACTGCTGCCATGTTATTGGTTTCTGTAGGCCACAAATTGATGCTCTGCCCCTGAACTTGGGCTTCTGTTGTTACCTTGATATTTATTCAAAGTAGGTGTGGATATGGATTTTTACAGCTGTAGTTTTGGCTACAGGGCTGGAAATGGTTCAACTCTGCGACTATCGATCACTACAGAATAAGAGCAAATCTTACACTGCAGCTAGAAGTCTAGAACGGGAATACCGACAACCGCCAAAACATTTATTCTATGACAACATTTCCGAATGGTACTCTGAAGTATTCATTCTAACCACTTACAACCACGAAAGACATTGTGACTTCTGGGACCAGAGACTCTGATGAACTCTACAGGACGAGTGAGTGTTTTCAAGAGAGACAACAACGACATACAGGCATAAATATATACATTGCAATTATTCTCGAATGAGCGGACGTTCATGTGCAAAGAATTAGCATTTCTATGCTTATTATTATACACTGTGTGTAGTGAATCAATTTTGTCTTTCCTGCTCTTTCTCAGTCCCAGCCCCTTTCCTTTGTCTACCAAGCTGTCATATCGGCTTAGCCCACTAGGGACTTTTCTATCATTGTTAGTAACCAATATCTACTGTTTTATGTAATTCTGTGAGATTGTTTAGTTAGTAAAAAAATAATTAAGCCAATTTGTATATCGCTGATTCATGATTTAGGCTAGGGTTCGTGCAGATATCCAAGGGTTTGCGATGTTCAGTAATGAGAACTGATGAGGTAACGATTAATAATCATTAATGGAAGACTAATTGATCTGAAGAGTTATATTCGGGAAATTATAACTCTAAACATTTTCCCGTGGTGCCCCGACTTCCTAGTTAATTAATGTTTACTTGATTAGTTTAATCACTTAATACTTAAACCTAGATAATTAATAATATACAGTCTTCACATTTAATGATAGAGAGGTGTGCTCTCTCTCTCTCTCTCTCTTGCTCTCTCTCATAGCTCTCTAACCCTCACGAGTACACTATTACCCTCACGAGTACACTATTACCCTCACGAGTACACTCACTCAATATTAGGGCTCGATCGTTTTCCTTATATCAATATCCCTCTAACCCCACCAGTTGACATCACTGAGCTACTCTCCCATACAGAGGAGAGCGGTAGTGAACCAGGCTCTGTCCAGCTCTACCAATGTTACATAATTGCATGGAATCACCCAGAGGAAAGAGAATTAAATCTATAGCCGAAGATAATGAACCTAACAGCTCCTGCTGCATCTCAATGGCTCTGTGGCGCCTCACAGGTAAATCCACAATCCACAGTGCCACCTAGTGGATAGTAAGCGTACTGCAGGACTATGGCCCCTATTCACAGAGTCAGATTATTAGGGCTGATCTAGGACCAGTTTAGTTTTTTAGATCATAATGAATAGGATTACATGGACAGGGAGGATCTGATCCTAGACCAGCACTTCTCCACTGAGAGGCTTTATGAATACGGGCCCCGGTGTCACATTTTGATAACGGACTGAATATATTGAAGCGCTACAGTACATCCTAGCATTGAAACGCTACAGTGTATATATATCACAGTCAATTTCAAGAGGCCTTGTTGAGGAATAGGTGGGTTTTTCTGCTGTTCTCAGCATGGCCTCTTACAAGCTGACTCACAGAAGCCCAGAACCCACTCTCTTCATTTGGAGGGAGAGACAGAACACATACACACAGGCACAGCGTAATTTCATCTCTCTTTGAAAAAGTCTACTGCTACTATTCAGAAGGTTCCTGCCTTCTGTCAAGTTTTTTCTAGCCAATGGGCTTCTGCTACTGTGACAACTGATGTAAAAAGTGCTTTATAAAATACATTTGATTGATTGATACTATATCTTTGGCTATTTCAGTTTCATTGTGTAATTAAAGGGCTTTGAAATAGGTGTACGTTTATAAACTGCCACATAAATTATATTACTCTACCATGTTTCTTACATCAAATAATCTCAGATCCCCACAGGTGCATGGGAAGTTAGGAGTTGACATTGGGCATGAGCCTCATATTATCTCCATTTTATCCCTCCTTCCTCTCTCTTATCCTCTCTCCCTCATGCCATATCTCCCCTTCTTTCCCTCCCTCCCCCTAATCCCAGTACACTACACTACAGTACACTACCATACACTACACTACAGTAGACTAGGCTACACTACACTACCGTAGACTAGGCTACACTACACTACCGTAGACTACGCTACACTACCCTACACTACACTACAGTAGACTAGGCTACACTACACTACAGTAGACTAGGCTACACTACACTACCGTAGACTACGCTACACTACCCTACACTACACTACCGTAGACTACGCTACACTACCCTACACTACAGTAGACTACGCTACAGTACACAACACTACAGTACACTACACAACACTACAGTACACTACACTACAGTAGACTACGCTACACTACACTAGACTACGCTACACTACAGTAGACTACGCTACAGTACACTACACAACACTACAGTACACTGCACTACACTCCAGTACACTACAGTACAGTACACTACAGTAGACTACGCTACAGTACACTACAGTATATTAGACTACACTAAAGTACACTACAGTACAGTACAGTAGTTAACACTACAGTACACTACAGTAGACTACACAACAGTAGACTACACTACAGTATGGTACACTACAGTACAGTAGACTACACTGCAGTACACTACAGTACGGTACACTACAGTACACTACACTACAGTACACTGCAGTAGACTACGCCACAGTACACTACAGTACAGTAGACTACACTGCAGTACACTACAGTACGGTACACTACAGTACACTACACTGCAGTACACTACAGTACAGTAGACTACACTACAGTACACTACACTACACTACAGTACACTACAGAACAGTACAATACAGCACAGTACACTAAATTAGACTACGCTACAGTACGCTACACTACAGTAGACTACGATACGCTGCACTACACTACAGTAGACTACGCTACAGTACACTAAACTACACTACAGTACACTACACCACAGTACAGTACAGTACACTACACTACACTAGAGTAGACTAAGCTGCAGTACACTACACTACACTACAGTATACTACGCTACACTTCAGTACATTACAGTACACTACACTACAGTACACCACAGTACACTACACTTCAGTACAGTACACTACACTACAGTACACTATACTACAGTACAGTAGACTATAGCACACTACAATACACTACACTACAGTACACTACAGTACACTACAATATACTACGCTACACTACACTACAGTACACTACACTTCAGTACACTACAGTACACTACACTACAGTACACCACAATACACTACACTTCACTACAGTACACTAGACTACACTACAGTACGCTATACTACAGTACAGTAGACTACAGTACACTACAATACACTACACTACAGTACAATAAAGTACACTACAATACAATACACTACAGTACACTACACAACAATACACTACAGTACATTACAGTACACTATACTACAGTAGACTATGCTACAGTACACTACAGTACAGTACACTACAGTAGACTACGCAACATTAGATTACACTACAGTACACTATGCTACAGTACACTACACATCACTAGATTACACTACAGTACACTACAGTACAGTACACTACACTACAGTACACTACACTACAGTAGACAACAGTAGACTACAACACATTACACTACACTGGACTACACTGCAGTACACTACACTGCAGTACACTACAGTACACTAAAGTACACTACTGTACAGTTGACTACACTAGACTACACTACACTACAGTACAGTAGACTACAGTACAGTAAACTACAGTAGACTACACTACAGTACAGTAGACTAGACTACAGTACACTACAGTAGACTACAGTACACTACAGTAGACTACAGTACAGTACAGTAAACTACAGTAAACCACAGTACAGTAAACTAAGCTACAGTAAACTACAGTACAGTAAACTACTGTACACTACAGTACACTACAGTAGACTAGACTACAGTACACTACAGTAGGCTACAGTACAGTAAACTACAGTACACTACAGTACAGTAAACCACAGTACAGTAAACTACGCTACAGTAAACTACAGTACAGTAAACTACTGTACACTACAGTACACTACAGTAGACTAGACTACAGTACACTACAGTAGACTACACTAGACTACACTACAGTAGACTACTCTACAGTACAGTAAACTAGAATACACTACAGTACAGTAGACTACAGTTAAGTAAACTACATTACAATACACTACAGTACAGTAATCTACACTACAGTAAACTACAGTAGGATAAATTACAGTAGACGACAGTACAGTAAACTACAGTACACTACACTACAGTAAACTACAGTACAGTAGACTACACTACAGTGGACTACATTACAGTACAGTAAACTATGCTACAGTAAACTACAGTACCATACATTACAATTTACTACACTACAGTACACTACACTACAGTACCATACATTACACTACACTACAGAAGACTACGCTACACTACACTACAGTACACCACAGTAGACTACACTACAGTAGACTACAGTACAGTACAGTAAACTACGCTACAATAAACTACATTAGGGAAAACTACAGTAGGCTACAGTACAGTAAACTAGAGTACAGTAAACTACAGTACAGTAAACTACAGTACAGTACACTATACTACAGTAAACTATAGTACAGTAAACTACAGTACAGTAAACTACAGTACAGTAAACTAAAGTACGCTACAGTACACTACAGTAGGGTAAACTACAGTAGGCTACAGTACAGTAAACTACAGTACAAGTACACTACAGTACAGTAAACTACAGTACAGTAAACTACAGTACAGTAAACTACAGTACAGTAAACTAAAGTACGCTACAGTACACTACAGTAGGGTAAACTACAGTAGGCTACAGTACAGTAAACTACAGTACAAGTACACTACACTACAGTAAACTACAATACAGTAAACTACAGTACGCTACAGTACGCTACAGTAGACTACACTAAAGTACACTACAGTAGGCTACAGTAGACTACACAACAGTAGACTACACTACAGCACAGTAAATTACAGTAGGGTAAACTACAGTGGACTACACTACAGTACAGCAAACTATGCTACAGTAAACTACAGTTGACTACACTACAGTACACTACAGTACAGTACAGTAAATTACAGTAGGGTAACTACAGTGACTACAGTACAGTAAACTATGCTACAGTAATCTACAGTACACAACACTACAGTAGACTACAGTAAACTACAGAACAGTAAACTACACTACAGTGCACTACAGTAACCCTGTTTTGGGCCTCATTTTTCCCAGTTCGCTGAGTGGTGTCTAGACTACGGAACCCACGGCTGCAGCATTCCAGACAGACCGAACTCTCTGATTTGAAGGTAAAACTTTATTCCAACACAGAAAAACATCCTTGAATTACGTGACATTTTTTGTATATTTTCTTCTCCCCATGTAATCAATGTAATAATCTGTCATTTCTGGAAAAAAACGCACACTGAATTTGCTTTAAATATGTAAAAGAGGGAGGAGAGGAGTCTGTCTCTCTAGTAAAAGAGAGAGGAGAGGAGTCTCTCTGGTAAACGAGGGAGGAGAGGAGTGCTAGGTTGGAACAACATCTCTAAGTTCTGTTTTAATATTGAGGCTGTTACTCTTTCACTTCATCTCTCTGCCTCGGTATGACTGGGTGATACAGTATGTGTTCATATGTTAATCATAATTTTTCTATAAATATAATCTAATAAATTTTGCGTGAAGTGGGTGTAAAGAAAACTATGATTAGTTTGTTATCAGCAGGCCAGGCCAGGCAAGGCTGAGTTTACATCATATTTCTGCAGTCAGGTACAGCATAAGACCTGTCAATAGGCACAGTCCAAATCGTCTGGTAGAGGGAGGATGTTACCTTCTGTTTGTTAAGGATGTTACCTGTTTGTTAAGGATGTTACCTGTTTGTTAAGGATGTTACCTTCTGTTTGTTAAGGATGTTACCTGTTTGTTAAGGATGTTACCTTCTGTTTGTTAAGGATGTTACCTGTTTGTTAAGGATGTTACCCTCTGTTTGTTAAGGATGCTACCTGTTTGTTAAGGATGTTACCTGTTTGTTAAGGATGTTACCTGTTTGTTAAGGATGTTACCTTCTGTTTGTTAAGGATATTACCTTATGTTTATTAAGGATGTTACCTTGACAAACAATTCCTACAATGGAAGACAAACAATTCCTACAATGGAAGACAAACAATTCCTACAATGGACAAACAATTCCTACAATGGACAAACAATTCCTACAATCCTTCTGTTTGTTAAGGATGTTACCTTCTGTTTGTTAAGGATGCTACCTTCTGTTTGTTAAGGATGTTACCTGTTTATTAAGGATGTTACCCTCTGTTTGTTAAGGATGTTACCTGTTTATTAAGGATGTTACCCTCTGTTTGTTAAGGATGCTACCTTCTGTTTGTTAAGTATGTTACCTGTTTGTTAAGTATGTTACCTGTTTGTTAAGTATGTTACCTGTTTGTTAAGGATGTTACCTGTTTGTTAAGGATGTTACCTGTTTGTTAAGGATGTTACCTTCTGTTTGTTAAGGATGTTACCTGTTTGTTAAGGATGTTACCTGTTTGTTAAGGATGTTACCTTCTGTTTGTTAAGGATGTTACCTTCTGTTTGTTAAGGATGTTACCTGTTTGTTAAGGATGCTACCTTCTGTTTGCTGAGGGTGTTACCTTCTGTTTGGCAAGGATGTTCCCTTCTGTTTGGCTCTAGTGAGGGTTCCCTATGCCAGCTTTGTCCCCCAATGCCCATCACTTGTTGTGTGCAGCCACATGAAACAACTCGCCTGGCGCTTTACCTCCACATCTCCATGGTAACCAGCTGTTGCCCACGTCTGAGTAGATTTGTGGGCTGTGATTGGTTGGCCTTAACTTAACTTCCTCAATATCTCACACACACACACACACACACACACACACACACACACACACACACACACACAGACACACACAGACAGACACAGACAGACACAGACACACACACACAGGCTCCCTTTTCCCATCCCTGCCTCAATTAATCACTGATAAACAGTCTGGTAAAGAATGTTGCAGCAGTTAAACGTATGTCCATATATTATGAATAATGTTGCCTGTACAACCTAGAATATTTAATGTTCACATTGTGAAGTTACCTAATACATGCTGGAATATTTCACATTACTGGTGTTTAGCTCTGAACTATTACAGAGATTTGAGACTTCTGTATCTGTGTAAAATGTGCATGATCAAAACCATGTCTTCAGCCATTGTATAAAGTAGAGTGGTTGAGTGACTTGTAAGACAAGCTTTCGTGTGCAGGTAACTGCCAGAATAAAGGAAACACTGGAGTAAATGAGGAATACAACGTATATTGAAAGCAGGTGCTTCCATCACAGGTGAGGTTCCTGAGTTAATTAAGTAATTAACATCCCATCATGCTATGCCCCCATAGCATGACAATGCCCCCATCCACAGGGCATGAGTGGTCACTGTATGGTTTGGTGAGCATGAAAATGATGTAAACCATATGCCGTGGCCGTCTCAGTCACCAGATCTCAACCCAATTGAACACTTACGGGAGATTCTGGAGCAGCTGAGACGGCATTTTCCACCACCTTTAACAAAACACCAAATGTTGGAATTTGACCTGGAACAAATGGTATCACATCCCTCCAGTAGAGTTCCAGACACTTAGAATCTATGACAAGGTGCATTGAAGCTGTTCTGACTAGTGGTGACCCAACGCCCTATTAAGACACTTGATGTTGGTGTTTCCTTTATTTTGGCAGTTACCTGTATATGTGGCAAAGACTGTATATGAATGGACAAATCCATCGATCACGTGACACCATTCATTCCTATGTGAATAGCGCAATAGCGCATTGAAGCCAAATTAAGTCGGATAAATTGGTGTCTCATGGAGACGTAACATGCGCAGTTAAAGCTAGTCCAGGAAATGACGTTGTAGGGTAGCTCAGTGCTGCCCCCTCTCATTGAGTAACTTAATTAGAAGGCTGACCAGGGTACTGCAGGCTGCCATTAGCGACTAAATTACCTTTAACTTCTGTGTACGATATTTAAAGAATCAGTTCAAGGACATACATCTGGTGTATTAGAAGCAACTATCAGTTCCATGATTGTCTTAGATTTAAAAAATGTACACGAATATTGCAATCTATAATGAGGGATCCTGTTTTCTGCAAACAATGCCTGCAGTACCACGGTCAGCCTTGAACTTCCTTGGCTTCAATAAGAGGGGGCAGTCGTTCTCCCGTGATATGTCGTTATACTGTTGTTGTTTTTTGCTTGTAATGTCAACCGTTTCTTTTTTTCTCCATCCAGGTATGGCCGAGGCTATCCAAGACCTGTCAGAACTGACCCAGCCAGAGTCTTCCAGCTTCCCAGCATTTGAACTTTGACCTGGTCCTCTGGAGGCATAGACTGAAGATTGGGTCAGACTTAGAAGCTTCAGACCAAGACCTCCAGACTGCAGCCTGGGGAGAGACGTGTCACGTGAAGACTGTCACAGAACAATGTGCCGAAGAGAAGACTGTGTGTTAAATAGCACGTTGACCTTGCTGTTCTGCAGACACATGGACAGAGAGGAAATAGCCCTTTAACTCTGTAAATGCTGTGTGTACAGTATGTGTTCTTGCCTGGAGTCTCTGATAAAATGTTGGGTTTCGTTGTGAAAGGAAAGAAAATAAATTTTTGTTCATTTGTGGGGTCTTTGCCGCTGCAGGGTGCCAGGGAGCCTAGTGGTTAGAGCGTTGGACTTGTAACCGGAAGGTTGCAAGGTTGAATCCCCGAGCTGACAAGGTAAAAATCTGTCGTTCTGCCCCTGAACAAGGCAGTGTTCCCCGGTAGGCCGTCATTGTGAATAAGAATTTGTTCTTAACTGACTTACCTAGTTAAATAAAGGTTAAATCAAATTAAAAAAATGCCTATCTAGATTCTCCACCTCTCCTTCCTTTCAATGTGATTAATTCCTAATCCTTGTCCCCACACAGTGTTTTAGTGTGATGCTGGGGGTTTCCCACCCAGCCCCCCCCCCCTTCCCTAGAGAGTCTGTCTTTGCATGGGGACGTCAGTCTTGGAATGTGCCCGCGTGCGTCTGTCAGGTCAATGTCTAACGGTGAAGCGGCGTGGTTGTTATTTGTCACTGTGTTTTCTCCCAGTTGGTTAATATTCTGAAGAGAATACTTTGTGTGTTAAATACCACATTGACCTTTTCCAGTGGATATCCGTTTCCCTCAGACGAACAGTTACATTATGAATATTGTACGATGAACTAACGTTCTGTTATGACTTGGTGTTGTACAATCCATAGTGGTATTGCACTGTAGGACTCAGTGTGATACATTTAACTGGTTAACTAAATAATCAAATGTCATCTATGTAGTCCCCAAAAGTAATTATTTATCATGAGGGCCATAAACAATTAGTAATGCTGCATTCTCCAATAAAAGGTTAAAATCTCACCTTTCTGGAAAACAATAGTTATAAATTGCTGATGTTTAGTCACTTTTGAGGACAAGCTTAAATATGAAATATTTTGATGTATTTCCTACTCAACAAAACTGTATGAGGCTTGATAATGACATGCTTTCTAAATTTAGCATAATCAAATTATAAAACGATAACTGTAATATTTCACTTTCCTTATAACTGTAAAATACATATATGTTTAGTGTTAGAGAAAATGTGCATATTTTCTAAAGGTCTGTATTTATCAAAACGTCTGTCCCATCACTGTGAACGTCTCAGAGCTCTAGTTTGGCTTCCTGAACTCATTAGGAACTCACCTTTCATCTCATTAATCTTGTCGGTCTATTTAACAATCTATTTTAAAATGTAACCTTTAACTAGGCAAGTCAGTTAAGAACAAATTCTTATTTACAATGACGGCCTACCCTGGCCAAACCCGGACGACGCTGGGCCAATTGTGCGCCGCCCTATTGGACTGCCATATAGGGTTCAGCCCACCCTGGTCAGAGCATTTCGTATTAATCTGTACGTAAATCTGAGACACTCCATTTAGTATGATATGTAACGTTTCGTATGGTATGCATTAATTGGTTGTCCATCACCCATTTCATAATTTGCTGTCCATCATTCATTTCGTATGATATGTAACGTTTCGTATGGTATGTATTAATTGGTTGTCCATCATCCATTTCGTATGATATGTAACGTTTCGTATGGTATGTATTAATTGGTTGTCCATCATCCATTTCGTATGATATGTAACGTTTCGTATGGTACGTATTAATTGGTTGTCCATCATCCATTTCGTATGATATGTTACGTTTCGTATGGTATGTATTAATTGGTTGTCCATCATCCATTTCGTATGATATGTTACGTTTCGTATGGTATGTATTAATTGGTTGTCCATCATCCATTTCGTATGATATGTAACGTTTCGTATGGTACGTATTAATTGGTTGTCCATCATCCATTTCGTATGATATGTTACGTTTAGTATTGTTACAAATTTGATAAAATGTACAATATGTTAGGAACTCTAGCTAGGTGGCTTTAAGTTTAGGAGTTAGGTTAAAGGGTTACGGTTAGGGGAAGCGTAAGTACTGTAGTTGCAAAGTAGCTAGTATACGGAACAAAATTAAACGCAACATGTAAAGTGTTGGTCCCATGTTTCATGAGCTGAAATAAAAGATCCCAGAAATGTTCAATACGCACAAAAAGCTTATTTTTACTCACATTTTGTTTACATCCCTGTTAGTGAGCATTTCTCCTTTGCCAAGATATGCCACACCTGTCAGGTGGATGGACTATCAAGAAGCTGATTAAACAGCATGATCATTACACAGGTGCACCTTGTACTGGGGACAATAAAAGGACACTAAAATGTGCAGTTTTGTCACAACACAATGCCACAGATGTTTTGAGGGAGCGTGTAATTGGCATGCTGACTGCAGGAATGTCCACCAGAGCTGTTGCCAGAGAATTGAATGTTACTTTTGTACCATAAGCTGCCTCCAATGTCGTTTTAGAGAATTTGGCAGCAAGTCCAACCTGCCTCACAACCGCAGACCACGTGCAACACAGTACCTACACATCCAGCTTCTTCACCTGCGGGAAGGTGGGGGGTGCTGAGGAGTATTTCTGTCTAATAAATCTCCTTTGTGCGGAAAAACTAATTGTGATTGGCTGGGCCTGGCTCCCAAGTGGGTGGGCCTATGACTGCGCTCCTGCCCAGTCATGTGAAATCCATAGATTAGGGCCTATTGAATTTATTTAAATTGACTGGTTTCTGTAGCTGAGTGAAATTGTTGCACGTGCCATTTATTTTTGTTCAGAATAATTGAAAAGTTGTTAATTAGATCAAAATGCTAAAGTTGTCCATGACGGGTTGCTAGATTTTAGCGTTGTGCATCTGACCAACCACCCTACTTTCATCTTTTGCCTAAACTAACCATCGGTCTTATGTAACCATACGAAACATATCATACTAAATGGAGTGTAGGATTTTACGTACAGAATAATACGAAATGCTGTGTGACCAGGTTGTTCAGCCAGGAGTCTGAAGAGCAAATTAAATGGTAGGAAGGGGCATCCCAGCTTCAAGTGGTTTGAGTTTACATCCTATGTCAGACAGGCTGAGAAAAGAAAGTGTCCGTGGGAACCAGGGCTATCGCTCAATGCAAGCCATTTCGGTCTACCGTGTCCACAGATACATTTAAGCGAAATTGTCAGTCGGAACCGGTACTAGAACCACACAGGTCCCCACATCTAAAAAGGTTAATGAGGAAAAATGTGGCTTCTAGCAAATTTTATGCAATAAGCAAAAGACATGGATACCATTTTAGAGAATGTTTAGGAAGTGTCACATTCTTTGTCAGAATAGGAATGAATGAATTTAATGAAAATACTAAACAGTTTTCCATCCTGAGAATATTTCAAACAAATGTGACCCAGTTAAAAAAAAAAAAAATTTTTTTTAAACATTCTCAAAGCAGGACTGAAGTGAGACGGCAGTCACGATCAACTTTAAATAAATCAACACCAACTTTGATCAGAAGGAAACTTTATTAACCATATCTCATGGATGGATAATTACTTTTTTTGTAGTAACATAAAATGGCAATAACCAACCGACCGCTACAACAGTAAAATTAAATCCTCTAGCTCTACGATTTAAACGTCTGTTGCATAGTTAAAATGATCAGATAAAAAAGTCAGATTAGCCAAACGTCTGCACAATACTAAACACTTACCCTACTGTAGATCACCCTACTTGGTTCTGCTCTAATAGTGACCATGTACACAGTTTGCCAGCTATCTACACTAACATCTACAAATAGACTTGAAAATGTCCACGAGGATATTGCTCTATGACAGTAACGTCAACACTGGGTGGTTAGTTGGATGTGGTCAACAGATCCTACGGTCCCATATCCTGCAAAGACAATAGTCACCTCTCTTAGGACATTGTCACATGATCGTGTTCCTTAAGGGTTTGGGTGCCTGTTTCACAACTAGATGTCAACAGAACACATCCTGGTACTTTCCCCCATAATCATGGGTCAATACTTGGGTCTAGGACCTATTCAACCAATTGCTAATCACGTGGAGTCTTTACTGTACACATCATGTAGAATGGTTGTCATCTGAAATGGTTCCAGATTTATACATGAAATCATTTTTACCAATTTACAGAGTTGTACCTATGCAGGACCAGTTGACCAATGACATTATGCTTGTTTGAACTAGGCTACTGAAAGTAGTAAGCTATGGCAGCGCTGCTTCTAGCTCCTAAGCAACTTTGACAAGCATGTGGCTACACCCGCAATAACATCTGCTAAATATGTGTATGTGACCAATAACATTGGATTTGAAGAGTGCCGTTAGCGTTTGTGACTACCACTACATTTTGTAGAGATTTATTGCAGCACAGAAATGGAGAATGCGTCAGTTCTACCAGAGTGGGTCATTAGTCAAAGCTTCCCATACACAGTGTCTTCAGAAAAGTATTCACACTCCTGGACTTTTTTTTTCCAAATTGTGTGTTACAGCCTGCATTTAAAATTGATTAAATTGAGATTTGTCCCTGGTCTACACACAATAACCCCATAATGTCAAAGTGGAATTAGATTTGTTTTACAAATTCATTCAAAATGAAAAGATGTCATGTCTTCAATCAATAAATATGCAACCCTTTTGTTATGTCAAGCCTAAATAAGTTCAGGAGTAAAGATGTGCTTAAGTCACATAAGTTGCATGGACTCACACTGTGTGCAGTAAGTGTATAACGTGATTTTTAAAATCACCTCTGTACCCCACACAGACAGAATTTTAAGGTCCTTGTGTCGAGCAGTGCATTTCAAACAGATTCAACCACAAAGACATTGAATATCCCTTTCAGCATGGTCAAGTTATCAAATTAGGCTTTGGATGGTGTATCAACACAGCCAGTCACTACAAAGATACAGGCATCCTTCCTAACTCAGTCGCCGGAGAGGAAAGAAACCGCTCAGGGATTTCACCATGGAGGCCAATGGTGACTTTAAAACAGTTAGTTTAATGGCTGTGATAGGAGAAAACTGAATATGGATCAACATTGTAGTAACTCCACAATACTAACCTAAAAAGGACAGAGTAAAAAGAAGGAAGCCTGTACAGAATAAAAATATTCCAAAACATGCATCCTGTTTGCAACAAGGCACTCAAGTAATACTGCAAAAAACGTGGCAAAGCAATTAACACTTTTTGTATTTAGGACAAAAAGTGATGTTTGAGGCAAATTCATTACAACACATTACTGAGTACCCCACTCCATATTTTCAAGCCTAGCGGTGGGTGTAGAATATTTCTTCCACTTTGACATTCAAGTATTTTGTGTAGATTGTTGACAAAAAAAAAAAAACAGATCCATTTGAATCCCACTTTGTAACAACTAAATGTGGAAAAAGGTCAGGGAGTGTGAGTACTTCAAAGATACAAAGTCCTTGGAGCTCCTCAGCAAAACGTGATCCAGTTGCAACCTGCATGCGTGCGCATGCGGAACAAACGCATTGATTTGAGTTCATCCTCATTCTGGTCGAGCTCCTTACTGTACATACTGAAGTCCAGATCTCTGAAAACCCATGGCTGAACCTCTGCGGTGATGGTTAACAAATCTGGCTTGGAGTGGAACTGGATTCTGAGAGAATATGGCGTAGGTAAGGTTGCGATAGCTTTCACCCTAGACATGCTGTTACTTTACTGAAATTGTCACAATGGAAACCACATGACTTGAGGTCTCAATTTGGGGTCCGGCTGGTTGATTTTATTTCTTGCCAGTTTGTGGCGTCCCGATCCAGAGGGATGAATCGCCACAGTCCGCACATTAGGAATACACACGTCCATAATGTAAATAAACAAAAACGCACATAATAGGTCTGATAAATCCAGGTCCGTTTCCCTCCCCTTCACAGCAATCAGACTTCCTGCCCGGAGTGTTTCTAGTCACAGGATTCAGGAGAAGACAAGCAGACCAATTAGTGTGGACGTCAGCCTCCTAATAGAAAGTCTTTAACCCTTTAAGGTATTTAAAAACACCTTGTGTTTTAACTTCTAAAGGTGGCTTTCAACTCCAATTTGCTGTCACAGTGTCTGTTCTTATGCACTGGTCCTAGGTCAGCTTACTCTACCATAATGCTAACGTGACTCTGTTCATCTAAAAGCAATGTGCTGATCTTGGGTCAGCATTCTCCATTGAAATTACTCAGTTTGGTGTCAGTTTCCTCAGTATGAACACTCATTTACAGGAGTCCGAGTGCCTCACTACAGATCAGTCAGAGGCCATGCTCATCAAGATGGCACTGCCAGCAGAAAAAGACTGGTATATATATATAATTATGCTTTTGTGTAAATTAGAAGAAAGGATGAATGATTGTGAAAGTCTAAACCATGGAGACAAATTGAGCCTGTCTGTATCCAGGCCCTCAGGAGGGACAGTTTGTTCCTGTAGGTGGTTGTCGGTTTCTTGTCCCTGTGACGTGGGTGAGCACTTGGGCTGACTGTATAACAGTGGACAGACACACTGTGGCCGTCCCCTCCTGTCCTTGTCCGTTCTGCTGGCGACGTCACAACGAAGGAGAAGGAACGGAGGGAACGCCGCTGAGACTTACTTCTTCTCTGGTGTTTGGAAAATCTGTTCGTAGGGCGGGGGTGGGTGGTTGCAATACGAGGGCGGTGGAGGGTAGTCGTTCATCATATGGGCGGGGCCGGGCTGGATGGGGTAGACGGGGGTGAGGGGGGAAGTCATGACGCCGCCGGAGTCGCCATAGCCCACCATGCCAGGCTGCTGGGATACTGCATGGGGAGGACAGAGAAACCACTTAATCAGAGTGCAAATTCAGGTCTGTGTGAGTAATGTGATTTGAGGATTCAAATAAAGTATTTAAAAATGTTCCGCTTTCTGCCCGCTTCTTAACAGCNCCCCCCCCCCCCCCCGTGTTAAGTGTTCTGACACAGGATGCAACATCAAATATTCATGACAAACGTCCCCCACACACTGTTCCCACAACTACAAACATGCTTAGCAGTCAAGGCTGTGTTTCCAATGTAATTTCGACAACAAGTCGACGACGTTGAATACTGATTGGATTTACTAAAAAAAAAAAAGTCACATTTTGTTGATTTCACGTTGAATTATTGACAACTCAACCAAATGTAAATCAAAACTAGACGTTGAACTGACGTCAGTTTCCAAGTCTCAGCCGTCTTGGAAACCCAAACCATACACTCTTTTAGCCTAAATGCAGTGGTTGGAAAACAGTACCCAATTGTCATATTTGAGTAAAAGTAAAGATGAAATAATAGAAATAGAAAATGTTAATAGAAAATGAGTAAAGTAAAAGTCACCCAGTAAAATTCTACTTGAGTAAAAGTATTTCCTTTTTAAAATATATTTAAGTATCAAAAGTATGAATCATTTCAAATTCCTATTAAGCAAACCAGACAGCACCATTTTCTTTTTTTATGGATATTCAGTGGCACACTCCAACATCATTTACAAATTAAGCATGTATTTAGTGAGTCTGCCAAATCAGAGGCAGTAGGGACGATCTCTTGATAAGGGTGTGCAACGAGTACTTTTTGGGTGTCAGCGAAAATGTATGGTGTAAAAAGTACATAATTTTCTTTAGGAATGTAGTGAAGTAAAAGTTATCAAAAATCTAAATAGTAAAGTACAGATACCCCCAAAAAACTACTTAAGTAGTAATTTATTTTAAGTATTTTTACACCACTGCCTAAATATATGATTTGGACTAAGAGCGGCTGCCTGGATCTACGTGTGCGAGCGTGTGTATATATAATCAGCAGCCATTTGAATTATCTCACTGCACCTGGAATGAACATAATTAGATCTGATTAAACACACACACACACAGAGAGCTGGGCATCTTATCTCCTGCAGCACTGTGAAGGCCAGTAAAGCTGTCACTGCTGATAACACAGGGGGGTAAATTGGCACTTTGAATCAAAATAACCTGTGATTCGGTCTCCCTCAGCGATGTCTTAATCAGAATGAAACCTGTTTGACAGATATACATTTCTAGAGAAGGGGGATTTCTGAATACTTGAGCATAACGGTACAGTAAAAACCACTGCTAACCCCCAAAACAGTTATACTAGCCATACTCAACCGGCAGACCGCGGTTCATATTTTTTAGGAACTCAGTCAGGCTTTCAAATTACTGCTGTTGACAGTTATAATAGTAGAAGGCACAATTTCCTAATTTGTATGGGCAGTTTTCCTCTTATGTCGTTCACTGACAGACTTTGGAGAGCCATTAATAACCTGTCAGAAATCAACTAGCCCATGTCAGCAAGCTGGTTAGCCTAATTTACCTATCTACATCTTGTAGTCATCATGGCCAGATTACATGCTGCTGTATCGTCCAATCATGGGGCAGATGTAAGTCACATGTTCTGCTGTCGAGTGCCACCATGTGTTTGCTGGCGTATCACGTGACTTGTATCTGCTCTGTGATTGGATGATACAGACTGCAAGGTTAGTGAAGTTTTTGGGGCTCTTTGCAGCAGAAACAGACTAAAAACAACTTCAACACAGAGGTTGAAACCAAATACATCAACATATGAATTTGTCTTGCAATCTTGGGAGAAAATAGAACATCTAGGTTGCACAGTAATATCGCTAACATTTATCACAATGGGTTAAAAGAATTGAGAATCCACTTCCTGGAACCGCTCGTCTATGCCGTCCCACTGACCTGGCGTGGATACAGGCTGCCTGGTAAAGGAGACGTTGAAGGCATGCTCGTCGCTGAGGGGCGAGGGGTGCATGCGCCTGCGGAAGAAGAAGCCCGCTCCGCAGCAGAATAGCACCCCCATCATCAGCATCAACCTGGAGAAAGAAGGAGAGAGAGAGAGAGAGAGAGAGAAAGAAAGAAAGAGAGCGCAGTTAGAAATGTCCTTGTTTTCCATTAAAAACATACATGAAATGCAAAATTAATAGGAAATATAGTCAAGACGTTGACAAGGTTATAAATAATAATTTAATTGAAAGTGTCCTTAAAATTTAGCTTTCGTCAAAGAATCCTCCATTTGCAGCAATTATAGCCTTGCAGACCTTTGGCATTCTAGTTGTCAATTTGTTGAGGTAATTTGAAGAGATTTCACCCCATGCTTCCTGAAGTACCTCCCACAAGTTGGATTGGCTTGATGGGCACTTCTTACGTACCATAAGGTCAAGCTGCTCCCACAACAGCTCAATAGGGTTGAGATCCGGTGACTGTGCTGGCCACTTCATTATAGACAGAATACCAGTTGACTGCTTCCCTAAATAGTTATTGCATAGTTTAGAGTTGTGCTTTGGGTCATTGTCCTGTTGTAGGAGGAAATTGGCTCCAATTAAGCCCTGTCCACAGGGTTTGGCATTGCAAAATGGAGTGATCGCCTTCCTTGATCAAGATCCCAAATCGCCCACTTTACCACCAAAGCACCCCCAGACCATCACATTGCCTCCACCATGCTTGACAGATGGCGTCAAGCACTCCTCCAGCCTCTTTTCATTTTTGATGAGTCTCACGAATGTTCTTCTTTATGATCCGACCACCTCAAACTTAGATTCGTCTGTCCATGACACTTTTCCAATCTTCCTCTGTCCAGTGTCTGTTCTTTTGCCCATCTTAATCTTTTCTTTTTATTGGCCAGTTTGAGATATGGCTTTTTCTTTGCAACTTTGCCTAGAAGGCCAGCATCCCGGAGTTGCCTCTTCACTGTTGACGTTGAGACTGGTGTTTTGCAGGTACTATTTAATGAAGTCTCTTTAGTGTCCTAAGTTTTCATAACTGTGACCTTAATTGCCTACCGTCTGTAAGCTGTTAGTGTCTTAACGACCGTTCCACAGGTGCATGTTCATTAATTGTTTATGGGTCATTGAACAAGCATGGGAAACAGTGTTTAACTCTTTAGGCATCATCAGCAGTGGTGACGGTTTTGGAGAGTCTGGCGTGCCCAAAGTAAAATGCCTGCCACGCAGGCCCAGAAACTAGGATATGCACATAATTAGTACTATTGGACAGGAAACACTCTGACGTTTCTAAAACTGTTAAAATAATGTCTGTAAGTATAACAGAACTGATAAACACACATATATATATATATATATATACATACATATACATATACATATACATATATATCAAACAGAACAGAGGAATTTCTGTCCAGAATTTTTTTTTGTGTGACATTTCCTCTGTTTGATAGACTTCCTATTGAAATCCATGTAAAATAGCTCCCAGATTGCAGTACCTATGGCTTCCACTAGATGTCAACAGTCTTTAGACAGTGTTTGGAGGCTTTATCACTGAACCATTCAGAAGAAGAAATAGTGGAGGAACCTCGGATGTCAATAAGTTTTCCTGGGCACGAGACCGTGAGCGCGCCCCACTTTATTTTCCTTTTATATCGTTTAGGATATCATCCGTGTAAAATATAATTTGTAAAATTCATAAAAGGATACCTAAGGATGCATGGGCAAAGTTGATAGGTACAATTTGAACGCTTTCTCTTCACTGTACAACGGGCGACTCGACGGGGGTGGATTTTCTGAACATAACGCGCCAACCAAACGGAGATTTATGGATATAATAAATCACTTTTTCTAACAAAAGAACCATTGGATGTCTTCTTTTGACACTTGGGATGCCCTCAGCAGAAGTTCTTCGACAGGTAAGTGATTTATTTTAGCTCTTATAAGGGTTTTGTGAGACCAGCGCTGGTTATGAATTTATGCTAATGCATAAATATGTGACGTGCTATCCTCAAACAATCAAATGTTGTGCTCTCGCTGTAAAGCCTTCTTGAAATCTGACAACGCTGTGATATTGCCAAGAATCAGAGCTTTTGATGAATATGCAACACTTGTATATTGATGAATGTTTAATAATTCAACTTTTGGATTTTGAATTTGGCGCCTTACATTTCACCGGGTAGTGTCGGGAACTCTAGCGCCCCGGTTATCCCTAAGTGGTTAAACCCTTTACAATGAAGATCTGTGAAGTTACTTGGATTTTTACAAATTATCTTTGAAAGACAGGGTCCTGAAAAAAGGGATGTTTCATTTTTTGCTGAGTTTATTTAACTAAAAAGGTCATCTTTTTTTTTTTTGGTTTATGATTTTAGAAATGTGATTTTTAAACCCCCCCTCCCAAAATGAAATGCTAATTATCTGCTCATGTGGCTATCATAAAGAACTACAAATGCCTTGATCTGAACAAGACTGATGAATCGAGGCAAATATAATAAATCTAATGTTAGCTAAATTTAGTAATGAATACATTTGCTATACTTCTTGTGCATGTTTTAAATTGACACAATACATGTTAGCAAAGGTGTCAGCTAGAGATGAAGTGCAGGAGCTGGCAGGGATTTATAGCTCTGCATGACGTCAACGTTGATGCTAATTAGCATTTTGGAATCTGAGAGTAAATAAAGACTAATATATTGATAAAAGTCACCTTGTCAGAGAGATTTACACGGTTTTTAAAACGTCATGACAGGGTAAGCCTACACCTGCGCTTCCCATGAAAGACTGACCAGGTGAATCCAGGAGAAAGCTATGATCCCTTATTGATGTCACTTGTTAAATCCACTTCAATCAGCGTAGATGAAGGGAAGGAGACAGGTTAAAGAAGGATTTTTAAGCCTTGAGACAGTTGAGACATGTATTGTGTATGTGTGCCATTAAGAGGGTGAATGGGCAAGACAAAATATTGCAGTGCCTTTGAATGGGGTTAAGGTAGTATGTGTTTGTCAAGAACTGCAACGCTGCTGGGTTTTTCATGCTCAGGAGTTTCCCGTGTGTATCAAGATTGGTCCAAAGGACATCCAGCCAAATCAAATGTATTTGTCACATACACATGGTTAGCAATGTTAATGCGAGTGCAGCGAAATGCTTGTGCTTCTAGTTCCGACCATGCAGTACTATCTAACAAGTAATCTAACAATTTCACAACAACTACCTTATACACACACACACAAGTGTAAAGGAATGAATAAGAATATGTACATAAAAATATATGGATGAGCGATGGCGGAACGGCATAGGCAAGATGCAGTAGATGGTATAGAGTACAGTATATACATACATATGAGATGAGTAATGTAGGGTATGTAAACATTATATAAAGTGGCATTGTTTAAAGTGACTAGTGATACATTTATTACATCCAGTTTTTAATCATTATAGTGGCTAGAGATTTGAGTCAGTATGCTGGCAGCAGCCACTCAATGTTAGTGATGGCTGTTTAACAGTCTGATGGCCTTGAGGTAGAAGTTGTTTTTCAGTCTCTCGGTCCCAACTTTGATGCACCTGTACTGACCTCGCCTTCTGGATGATAGCGGGGTGAACAGGCAGTGGCTCAGGTGGTTGTTGTCCTTGATGATCTTTTTGGCCTTCCTGTGACATCGGGTGGTGTAGGTGTCCTGGAGGGCAGGTAGTTTGCCCCCGGTGATGCGTTGTGCAGACCTCACTACCCTCTGGAGAGCCTTACGGTTGTGGGCGGAGCAGTTGCCGTACCAGGCGGTGATACAGCCCGACAGGATGCTCTCGATTGTGCATCTGTAAAGGTTTGTGAGTGCTTTTGGTGACAAGCTGAATTTCTTCAGCCTCCTGAGGTTGAAGAGGTGCTGTTGCGCCTTCATACCCTACATTACTCATCTCATCTCGCTGTTGCGCCTTCTTCACCACGCTGTCTGTGTGGGTGGACCATTTCAGTTTGTCCGTGATGTCTACGCAGAGGAACTTAAACCTTCTCCACTACTGTCCCGTCGATGTGGATAGGGGGCTGCTCCCTCTGCTGTTTCCTGAAGTCCACGATCATCTCCTTTTTTTTGTTGACGTTGAATGTTAGGTTATTTTCCTGACATCACACTCCGAGGGCCCTCACCTCCTACCTGTAGGCCGTCTCGTTGTTGTTGGTAATCAAGTCTACCACTGTAGTGTCATCTGTAAACTTGATGATTGAGTTGGAGGCGTGCATGGCCACGCAGTCATGGGTGAACAAGGAGTACAGGAGAGGGCTGAGAACACACCTTTGTGGGGCCCCAGTGTTGAGGATCAGAGGGGTGGAGATGATGATGAGTTTGGAGGGTACGATGGTGTTAAATGCTGAGCTGTAGTCGATGAACAGCATTCTTACATAGGTATTCCTCTTGTCCAGATGGGTTAGGGCAGTGTGCAGTGTGATTGCGTCGTCTGTGGACCTATTGGGGCGGTAAGCAAATTGGAGTGGGTCTAGGGTGTCAGGTAGGGGTGATATGATCCTTGTCTAGTCTCTCAAAGCACTTCATGATGACGGAAGTGAGTGCTACGGGGCGATAGTCGTTTAGCTCAGTTACCTTAGCCTTCTTGGGAACAGGAACAATGGTGGCCCTCTTGAAGCATGTGGGAACAGCAGACTGGGCTAAGGATTGATTGAATATGTCCGTAAACACACCAGCCAGCTGGTCTACGCATGCTCTGAGGACGCGGCTAGGGATGCCGTCTGGGCCGGCAGCCTTGCGAGGGTTAACACGTTTAAATATTTTACTCACGTTGGCTGCGGTGAAGGAGAGCACGCAGATTTTGGTAGCGGGCCGTGTCAGTGGCACTGTATTGTCCTCAAAGCGAGCAAAGAAGTTGTTTAGTTTGTCTGGGAGCAAGACCCTTCCTTGGACACTGTTAACTAACCTCCAAACAAGCTTCAATGCCATACAACACTCCTTCCGTGGCCTCCAACTGCTCTTAAACGCTAGTAAAACCAAATGCATGCTTTTCAACCATTCGCCGTCTGCACCCGCCTGCCCGACTAGCATCACTACCCTGGACGGCTCTGACCTAGAATATGTGGACAACTACAAATTCCTAGGTGTCTGGCTAGACTGTACACTCTCCTTCCAGACTCACATTAAACATCTCCAATCCAAAATCAAATCTAGAATCTGCTTTCTATTTCGCAACAAAGCCTCACTCACGGCGCCAAACTTGCCCTAGTAAAACTGACTATCCTCCCGATCCTCAACTTCGGCGATGTCATCTACAAAACAGCTTCCAATACTCTACTCAGCAAACTGGATGCAGTCTATCACAGTGCCATCCGCTTTGTCACCAAAGCCCCTTATACCACCCACCACTGTGACCTGTATGCTCTAGTCGGCTGGCCCTCGCTACTTACTCGTCGCCAGACCCACTGGCTCCAAGTCCCTGCTAGGTAAAGCCCCGCCTTATCTCAGCTCGCTGGTAACCATAGCAGCACCCACCCGTAGCACGTTCTCCAGCAGGTATATCTCACTGGTCATCCCCAAAGCCAATTCCTCCTTTGTCCGCCTTTCCTTCCAGTTCTCTGCTGCCAATGACTGGAACGAACTACAAAAATCACTGAAACTGGAGACACTCATCTCCCTCACTAGCTTTAAGCACCAGCTGTCAGAGCAGCTCACAGATCACTGCACCTGTACATAGCCCATCTGTTAATAGCCCAATCAACTACCTCATCTCCCACTGTATTCATTTATTTATCTTGCTCCTTTGCTCCCCAGTATTTATACTTTGCACATTCGTCTACTGCACATCTACCATTCCAGTGTTAAATTGCTATATTGTAATTACTTCGCCACCATGGCCTATTTATTGCCATACGTTCCTTATCTTACCTCATTTGGTACGGCAATTGCTCCGCCCTTGACCGCAAGGCACTACAGAGGGTAGTGTGTATGGCCCAGTACATCACTGGGGCTAAGCTGCCTGCCATGCAGGACCTCTATGCCAGGCGGTGTCAGAGGAAGGTCCTAAAAATTGTCAAAGACCCCAGCCATAGACTGTTCTCTCTACTACCGCATGGCAAGCGGTACCGGAGTGCCAAGTCTAGGAAAAAAGGCTTCTCAACAGTTTTTACCCCCAAGCCATAAGACTCCTGAACAGGTAATCAAATGGCTATCTGGACTTTTTGCATTGTGCCCCCCCCCGTTGCTGCTACTTTCTGTTTATCATATATGCATAGTCACTTTAACTATACTTTCATGTACATACTACCTCAATTGGACCGACCAACCAGTGCTCCCGCACATTGGCTAACTATCTGCATTGTGTCCCACCACCCGCCAACCCATTTTTTACGCTACTGCTACTCTCTGTTCATCATATATGCATAGTCACTTCAACCATAACTACATGTACATATACTACCTCAATCAGCCTGACTAACCAGTGTCTGTATGTAGCCTCGCTACTTTTATAGCCTCGCTACTTTTATACCCTCGCTACTGTATATACTGCTGTTTTTATTTCTTTACCTACCTATTGTTCACCTAATACCTTTATTATTTTTTTCACTGTTGGTTAGAGCCTGTAAGTAAGCATTTCACTGTAAGGTCTACACCTGTTGTATTCGGCGCACGTGACAAATAAACTTTGATTTGATTTGCACACATTGTATATAGATTCGTTTTTTTTCTACTGTATTATTGACTGTATGTTTGTTTACTCCAATGTGTAACTCTGTGTTGTTGTATGTGTTGAACTGCTTTGCTTTATCTTGGCCAGGTCGCAGTTGTAAATGAGAACTTGTTCTCAACTGGCCTACCTGTATTATGACATCAGATAGAACTACCTGGTTAAATAAAGGGGAAATAAACAGCATTATGACATCATATAGAACTACCTGGTTAAATAAAGGGGGAATAAACAGTATTATGACATCAGATAGAACCACCTGGTTAAATAAAGGGGAAATAAACAGCATTACGACATCAGATAGAACTACCTGGTTAAATAAAGGGGGAATAAACAGTATTACGACGTCAGATAGAACTACCTGGACATCAGATAGAACTCCCTGGTTAAATAAAGGGGAAATAAAAAATAAATAAAAAGACATTGTGGTCCGCGATGGGGCTGGTTTTCTTTTTGTAGTCCGTGATTGACTGTAGACCCTGCCACATACCTCGTGTCTGAACCGTTGAATTGCGACTCTACTTTGTCTCTATACTGACGCTTAGCTTGTTTGATTGCCTTGCGGAGGGAATAGCTACACTGTTTGTATTTCGGTCATGTTTCCGGTCGCCTTGCCCTGATTACAAGCAGTGACACAAATGTGGGAAGCATTGGAGTCAACATGGGCTAGCATCTCTGTGGAATGCGACACCTTGTAGAGTCCATGCCTCGACGAATTGAGGCTGTTCTGAGGGCAAAAGGGAGTACAACTCAATTTTAGGAAGGTGTTCATAATGTTTTGTACACAGTGTATATTGGGATGATGTTCTTTGATGTTGGGTAGTATTTTTCCCCCAGCAACTTGCGGGTGTAAATACTTTCTTCTCCCGTGGAAACGTTTGGTCTTGCATGAATCGACAGTAAGTAAAGCAGCTCCAAACGTCGCCCCATTTTCGACTGAGCTCGTACCACCGGGAGAGTAGTCATGGCGTGTGCCTTATTTGCATCAATGATTTGTTTACCACCAGATTGGAGAACGGTTGCCAGTCAGAGAGGTGACTTGTGAATGACCTGGGCATGGTATTTATGTTCCAATAATAACATTGGAACATTGCAATGAGAAATCCTTACAATTCAGCTAATGTCATGCATGCTTTTGATTGGACCAAACAAATAACACCAAAAATCTCTCCAAAAACTCTTATCTAGTCGATTTCTAGTCAGAGTTAAGATGGACTCACCAGAAGTACCATAGCCGCTGGATGGAGAGGGCTCGGACACAGCAGCGGGTCCCACAGCAGTCTTCGTACGAGCGGCATCTAAAATGAGAACGCAATCTTGGTAAAAACACTTTGTCTAGTCACATCTTGAAACAGAGTGGAGTGAGTTACATACACTGAATGTACCAAACATTAAGAACACCTGCTCTTTCCATGACAGACTGACCAGGTGAAAGCTATGATCCCTTATTGATGTCACCTGTTAAATCCAATTCAGTGTAGATGAAGGGGAGGAGACAGGTTAAAGAAGGGTTTGTAAGCTTTGAGACATGGATTGTGTATGTGTGCCATTCAGAGGGTGAATGGACAAGACAAAATATGTAAGTGCTTTTGAATGGGGGTTTGGCAGTAGGTGCCAGGTGCACCGGTTTGAGTATGTCAAGAATTGCAATGCTGCTGGGTTTTTCACACTCAACAGTTTCCCATGTGTATCGAGAATGGTCCACCACCAAAAGCACATCCAGCCAACTTGACAAAACTGTGGAAAGCACTGGAGTCAACATGAGTTTCCAGGACAGAGTTTAAATCAGGACTAGGCTAATTCTACTTAAATGAATCCAGAATAAAAAATGGCTTAACTTAATTAGTTAGATTAATTAGTTCTAGACTAGGGAGTCCCAGACTAAGGTAAGTAAGGACTAACCAGTTAATCTTTATGAAGCCTAATTAGATAACAATGTGCACTTGGTGTGGACTTGAAGATGCTTCAGAAACCAGTGATGGGAAACTAATACATACGCATTGTGTGGAATTGGAGGAAATCACCTAAACCAAAAATAAAACGTTCACAAATGTCAGTGGCTTTGAAAAAAACCTCCTAAAAGAGAATTTTGCCAAAGCATCCAATTATGGTAAAAATAAAAAATAATAAAGTACTTTATGGGGACTGAATGCTGACTTAAGTCTGCCAGGCTTGCTAGGACAGACCAGATACAATTTCAATTAGTACTGAGGTGTGAAGTGTGAGGTGTCGAGGCCTTTGGGCCCAACAAGTGGCAAGAGAGTCTTTGAAGCCCCCTCCCGCTGTTCAAAGACCATCCATTGGCATTTCCTACAATAAATCTGCCTCTAGAAATTAATGCTTCTCCCAAGTGGGTGTGACACCTACTCCTGCTGCACGGATCCCACCTGGCGATCTGTTCAGACTTCCCTAGCCCGTCTCCCCGTCTGGTACAGGTACCCCCCCCCCATCAATCAGTCAAATGTATTTATAAAGCCCTTCTTACATCAGCTGATGTCACAGAGCGCTGTACAGGAACCCAGCCTAAAACCCCAAACAGCAAGCAATGCAGGTGTAAAAGCACGGTGGTTAGGAAAAACTCTCTAGAAAGGCCAGAACCTAGGAAGAAACCTAGAGAGGAACCAGGCTGTGAGGGGTGGCCAGTCCTCTTCTGGCTGTGTCGAGTACAGATAACAGAACATGGCCAAGATTTTTAAATGTTCATAGATGACCAGCAGGGTCAAATAATAATAATCACAGTGGTTGTCGAGGGTGCAACAGGTCAGCACCTCAGGAGTAAATGTCAGTTGGCTTTTCATAGCCGATCATTCAGGCAGAACAGTTGAAACTGGAGCAGCAGCACGGCCAGGTGGACTGGGGACAGCAAGGAGTCATCAGGCCAGGTAGTCCTGAGGAATGGTCCCCCCTCTCTCCCGAGCTTTTGCTCGCCTCCAGCACACCCACGCTTTGTTGGGGCGAGTGACTCTGACCTTACAAGGGCTAGCCCCAAGTCGTTATATACATCTTTTTTTTGCTATTTGCCTCATGACACCTGCTTGCTTTGTTGACTATGAATTTTCTTGTTTACCCATGGGACAGACGGTTTGTTCCCACACTCGGGAATCTGACTCTCTATTGGTTACACAGACTTTTGGCCTCACATCCTATTCTAACCACCTATCGCCGGCTTTGTCTTCATGTTACCTGATGAAATTGCTGTACAATATGATCCTGTTGCCATCTAGTGCACATTCAACACTGCAGAGCTCTCCCTGTCCTCTGCAGTGCCTAGATTATACTACTGTTGATGATATCTGGAAATGTGCATGTACACCCTGGCCCATCTACTGTTGCAAGCCCCAATTCTGACTTGTACTCGGAAATATGCTTCACTGATTTCTGCTCTCGTAAATCCTGGGTTTTCTGCACGTTAACACTAGAAGCTTATTACCTAAAATGGATCAATTGAAAGTGTGGGTTCACAGCTCCAATCCAGATGTGTTGGTCATTACAGAGACATGGTTAAGGAAGAGTGTTTTGAATACTGATGTTAACCTTTTTTCGGCAAGACAAATCTTCCAAAGGTGGGGGAGTGGCAATCTTAACCAAGGATCACCTTCAGTGCTCGGTTGTCTCCATCAAGACTGTCCCCAAACAATTTGATTTGCTGGTAAACTTTCAAATAGCTCTTTGTTGACTGTTGCTGGGTGTTATAGTCCTCCATCAGCAGTCCTCCATCGTCCTCCATTGTACCCTACCTGCCCTAAAATCTCTCCTGGCCCCTTACACTAAGTCTAAATTTGTCCTGCTAAGTGACCTAAACTGGGACATGCTTAAACCACCTGACCAAGTCCTAAAGTAATGGGACTCCCTAAATCTTTCTCAGATTATTACCAATCCCAAAAGGTATGACCAAACACCCAGAAAATACTACTCCTCAATGTTGTCCCCACAAAAAAATCCTGATAGGTCATTACAGAAAACGCCAGACTGATACCTTAGTGATCACTGTTTTACAGCCTGTGTTCGTAATGGCTGCTCAGTGAAACGACCTGTCCTGATTTGTCATAGACGCTTGCTAAAAAAACTTTAATGAGCAAGCCTGATGAACTGGCCTCTGTAAAATGGTATAGAATCAGCTTGATCCCCTCTGCCGAATATGCTTGGATTTTTTATATTTTCAGTGGTATTGTTAACAAACACGCCCCCATAAAGAATCCCTTAATGTTGATGATGTGGTTGTTACTGTCAAGAAGCACATGGCTGAGCTCTTTAAATCACCACTTCATTAAGTCAGGATTCCTATTTGACTCAGCCATGTCTAGTTGCCCGTCCAAAATTTCCTCATCTCCCACCCCTTCTAATGCAACTAGCCCCGGCGCTTCTCCCTGCAGGGAGTTAATGAGTCCGAGGTGCTAAAGGAGCTCCTGAAACTTGTCACAAAAAAAACACCTGGGTCAGATGGTTTAGACCCTTTCTTCTTTAAGGTTGCTACCCCCATCTCCGATCTTTAACCTGTCTCTCCTTTCTGGGGAGGTTCCCATTGCTTGGAAGGCAGCCACGGTTTGTCCTTTATTTAAAGGGGGAGATCAAGCTGATCCTAACTGTTATAGGCCTATTTCTATTTTGCCCTGTTTATCAAACGTGTTGGAAAAACTTGTCAATAATCAACTGACTGGCTTTCTTGATGTCTATAGTATTCTCTCTGGTATGCAATCTGGTTTCCACTCAGGTTATGGATGTGTCACTGCAACCTTAAAGGTCCTCAATGATGTCACCATTGCTCTTGATTCTTAGCAATGTTGTGCTGCTATTTTTATTGACTTGGCCAAAGCTTTTGATACGGTAGACCATTCCATTCTTGTGGGCCGGCTAAGGAGTATTGGTGTCTCGGAGGGGTCTTTGGCCTGGTTTGCTAACTACCTCTCTCAAAGAGTGCAGTGTATAAAGTCAGAAAATATGCTGTCTCAGCCACTGCCTGTCACCAAGGGAGTACCCCCAAGGCTCGATCCTAGGCCCTATGCTCTTATCAATTTACATCAAGAACATTGCCCAGGCAGTAGGAAGCTCTCTCACCCATTTACAGTTGAAGTTGGAAGTTTACATACACTTAGGTTGGAGTCATTAAAACTAGTTTTTCAACCACTCCACAAATTTCTTGTTAACAAACTATAGTTTTGGAAAGTCGGTTAGGACATCTACTTTGTGCATGACACAAGTAATTTTTCCAACAATTGTTTACAGACTATTAGTGAATATTAAGTGACATAGTGTTAAGGTCACCCAGTCTTCAAATGTATGTGATTCAACTGACACGGAAATTTGTCGAACCTTTTAAGGTCTTTTACTACAGTACCGAAATCTTCGAAGACTATCCGATTAACTGTATTAAACTCAGTTAACCTCCACATGGACACCTACATAAAGTTCCGGATGGAAGTTTGAGTCACGGACTTTTCTTGACATCATGGGAAAATCAAAAGAAATCAGCCAAGAACTCAGAAATAATTGTAGACCACCACAAGTCTGGTTCATCCTTGGGAGCAATTTCCAAACGCCTGAAGGTACCACGTTCATCTGTACAACCAATAGTACGCAAGTATAAACACCATGGGACCATGCAGCCGTCATACCGCTAAGGAAGGAGATGCGTTCTGTCTCCTAGAGATGAACGTACTTTGGTGTGAAAAGTGCTGGAGGAAACCGGTACAAAAGTATCTATATCCACAGTAAAACGAGTCCTATATCGACATTACCTGAAAGGCCGCTCAGCAATGAAGAAGCCACTGCTCCAAAACCGCCATAAAAAAAGCCAGACTACGGTTTGCAACTGCACATGGGGAGAAAGATCGTAATTTTGGAGAAATGTCTTCTGGTCTTATAAAACAAAAATAGAACTGTTTGGCCATAATAACCATCGTTATGTTTGGAGGAAAAAGGGGCAGGCTTGCAAGCCGAAGAACACCATCCCAACTGTGAAGCACGGGTGTGGCAGCATCATGTTGTGGGGGTGCTTTGCTGCAGGAGGGACTGGTGCACTTCACAAAATGGATGGCATCATGAGGAAAATTATGTGTATATATTGAAGCAACATCTCAAGACATCAGTCAGGAAGTTAAAGCTTGGTCGCAAATGGGTCTTCCAAATGAACAATGACCCCTATAGAAAATGTGTGGGCAGAACTGAAAAAGCGTGTGCGAGCAAGGAGGCCTACAAACCTGACTCAGTTACACCAGCTCTGTCAGGAGGAATAGGCCAAAATTCACCCAACGTATTGTGGGAAGCTTGTGTAAGGCTACCCGAAACGTTTGACCCAAGTTAAACAATTTAAAGGCAATGCTACCAAATACTAATTGAGTGTATGTAAACTTCTGACCCACTGGGAATGTGATGAAAGAAATAAAAGCAGAAATAAATCATTCTCACTACTATTATTATTATTTCACATTCCTAAAATAAAGTGGTGATCCTAACTGACCTAAGGCAGGGAATTATTACTAGGATTAAATGTCAGGAATTGTGAAAAACGAAGTTTAAATATATTTGTCTAAAGTTTATGTAAACTTCCGACTTCAACTGTATATGCAGACGATACAGTCATACTCAGCTGGCCCCTCCCTGGATGTTGTGTTAAACGCTCTACAACAAAGCTTTCTGGACACAAAGAAAGCTTTCTCTACCCTTAACCTTGTTCTGAATGTCACAAGCATTTCGCTACACTCGCATTAACATCTGCTAACCATGTGTATGTGACAAATAAAATTTGATTTGAACACCTCCAAAACAAAGGTCATGTGGTTTGTTAAGAAGAATGCCCCTCTCCCCACAGGTGTGATTACTACTTGTGAGGGTTTAGAGCTTGAGGTAGTCACCTCATACAAGTACTTGGGAGTATGGCTAGAAGGTACACTGTCCTTCTCTTAGCACATATCAAAGCTGCAGGCTAAAGTTAAATCTAGACTAGACTCCTCTATCGAAAATCGCTCCTCTTTCACCCAAGCTGCCAAATAACCCTGATTCCGATGACCATCCTACCCATTCTAGATTACGGAGACATCATTTATAGATCGGCAGGTAAGGGTGCTCTCAAACAGCTAGATGTTCTTTACCATTCGGCCATCAGATTTGCCACCAATGCTCCTTATAGGACACATCACTGCACTCTCCTCTGTAAACTGGTCATCTCTGTATACCCTGTGCAAGACACACTGGTTGATACTTATTTATAAAACCCTCTTAGGCCTCACTCCCCCCTATCTGAGATATCTACTGCAGCCCTCATCCTCCACATACAACACCCGTTCTGCCAGTCACATTCTGTTAAAAGGCCCCCAAATCACACACATCCCTAGGTCGCTTGTTTTTTCAGTTCGCTGCAGCCAGTGACTGGAACGAGCTGCGACAAACACTCAAACTGGACCGTTTTATCTCAATCTCTTCATTCAAAGACTCAATCATGGACCCTCTTACTGACAGTTGTGGCTGCATTGCGTGATGTATTGTTGTCTCTACCTTCTTTCCCTTTGTGCTGTTGTCTTTGCCCAATAATGTTTGTACCATGTTTTGTGCTGCTACCATGTTGTGTTGCTACCATGCTGTGTTGTTGTCTTAGGTCTCTCTTTATGTAGTGTTGTTGTCTCGTATTGATGTGCGTTTTGTCATATATATTTTGTCTTTATTTAATCCCAGCCCCCGTCCCCGCAGGGTAGGCCGTCCTTCTTAACTGACTTGCCTAGTTAAATAAAGGTTCAATAAAAATAACAAACAGCATGATTCCTCAACAGAAAACAAGAAAATGAATGCCTGGACCACCATTTGTAATGCATTCAACTCAAATGAAAAAGCAGTACCAATGTGCTTCATGTTAAGTTGGCTATGATGTAGGAGAGAAACATGAAGCAGCAGCAGCAGTACCAATGTGCTTCTCAAACCAGCACCAGTCCAGGGTCCCGATATTTCCATTTGTGAATTAAAAACATTGTTACCAATCCATGGCTATTGTTTGCTTCAATCACTTGAACCATCTGTTGTGAGAAGTACTGCATAGCAAAAGCATCTCTGCAGGCTAGTCCATTTCTGTCATTGTCTGCCTCAACCATGGGAACATCTGGGTCATCATCTTCAATGTGAAGCACTGGGCAGCCATGCTGTTTGAGGTCAATGTGAAGACATGCTGGTGCTATGAGCTTGGTTGTACCGTTGTTGCTCAGGTCCTATTGCATGAAGATAGTCACACCCTATACCCACCATCACCCTATACCCACCATCACCAAGTATGATTCCACTATGTTGTCCTCCTTCAAGCTGAGCATACAAAGAGTTTTAGAAAATCCTTGAGTCATGAGTTGCACCTTTCCAACGCGAAACAACGTTGGAGAACTGAAGGGCTTTACACTTTGTACATTAGAGAACCAGATGTTTATGTGCTGTAGGGGGACACTTGATGGGAATATGACATCCATATGTACAGTGACTCCAGGGAAGTTCACATAATCATAGAACTCTACAGTGGAGTTGGCCTGGGCAGCATCAGGAACTTGTACACTGAACAAAAATATAAAAAACGCAATATGTAAAGTCTTGGTCCCATGTTTCATGAGCCGAAATAAGATCCAAGACATTTTCCATACGCACAAAAAATATTATTTCACTCAGATTTAGTGCACATCATTTGTTTACATCCCTCTTAGTAAGCATTTCACCTTTGCCAAAACAATCCAGCCACCTGACAAGTGTGGCATATCAAGTAGCTGATTAAACAGCCTGATCATTACACAGGTGTGCCTTGTGCTGGGGACAATAAAAAGCCACAAAATGTGCAGTTTTGTCAAACAACACAATGCCACAAATGTCTCAAGTTTTGAGGGAGCGTGCAATTGGAATGCTGACTGCAGGAATGTCCACCAGAGCTGTTGCCAGATAATTGACTCTTGAGTATTTGGCAGTACATCCAGCCGGCCTCACAACTGCAGACCACACGTAACCACGCCAGCCCAGAACCTCCACATCCGGCTTAACCTGCGGTATTGTCTGAGACCAGTCACCTGGAAAAAGAATGAAACTGGGTTTGCACAAACTGCCAGACAGTCTTGTCGTCTTGACCAGGGTCTTGACCTGACTGTAGTTTGGCATCGCAACAAACTTTAGTGGGCAAATGCTCACCTTCGATAAACACTGGCACGCTGTGTGCTCTTTACGGATGAATCCCGGGTTTCTGAATTTTATCGATGGCAATTTGAATGCACAGTGATACCGTGACGAGATCCTGAGGCCAATTGTCATTCCATTCCTCCACCGCCATCACCTCATGTTTCAGCATGATAATGAATGGCTCCATGTTGCAAGGATCTGTACACAATTCCTGGAAGTTGAACAATCACTCACTTCTTCCATTGCCTGCAAACTCGGACATGTCACCCATTGAGCATGTTTGGGATGCTCTGGATCGATGTGTACAACAGCGTGTTCCAGTTCCAGCCAATATCGAGCAACTTCGCACAGCCATTGAAGAGGAGTGGGACAACATTCCACAATCAACAGTCTGATCAACTCTACGTGAAGGAGATGTGAGGCAAACGATGAGGCAAATGGTGTTCACACTAGATACTGACTGGTTTTCTGATCCACGCCCCTACCTTTTTTTAAGGTATCTTTGACTAAACAGATGCATATCTGTATTCCTAGTCATGTGGAATCCACAGATTAGGGCCTAATGACTTCATTTCAACTGACTGATTTCCTTAAATGAACTGCAACTCTTTGTGGACTATTCTGTATACAGGTTGGTTAACTTATACTACACAAATCTCCTGTTTCATGACGGAAGGTTCCAGGTGATCAGTACATGTCAGGAAGGAGGGATGGGGCTTCCCCCTAAGAGAGTCCGACGAAAGCCTTGGCTCAAGCAAACAAATTATGACAGCTCCATTTTCTTTGTATGGAAACAGTCACGGAAATTGATTTAATCAAAAATCATTCAGTGGGTTGCTCTGTTCTATAACCGCCCTTCTGTCTGGTCTTGGTGGTGCTCTGTGATCATCTTTGAAATGGTCCAGGTAATTAATTTTCCTCCATTGTCAAGGTCAACCCTGGGTGCCAACATCCATTAATCTGAAATGAAGCCCGCCTCTGGCCAGGTTTACTTTAAAACCTTCACTCTAGCTCTAGATTAACTCTAATCGTCCTTTTGGAATTCAGATTTAAAATCCAGGCTAGGGCAAGTCTGAGACTATTTTAAAACCATGTCTGGGAAATGCCATTTCAGTTAAAAAGTGCAATTTAGTCTAGGATTAGGCTTAATCTGTGTCCGCAAAACCGCCCTTCAATGTACGGTGTACCCTAATCATTATTGGCATTTATTATTTCCATGTAATCTCTATTTTGACCAGGCAGGTTCAGTGTCGGATCTCAGAATTAGACAAGGTTCTCCATACAGTTCATGTAATGCATTAGACAGTGGCCACATAAACATCTTGTCCATTTTTTTGGGGGGGCATTATCATTCTGAGATAGGATACTGTGTGTTAACTAACCCCCCAGGCCCGGTGTCGATTTCTCCACACAGAAGCATGTAATGGAGTCAGACAGCGAGGCGGCAGCACAGTCAGCACAGTCTCCTGATGCTATACTTCTACACTCCACCCAATTAGCCCTGTTGACCGTGGTTGGCTTTTACAATGTCACGGCTGTCTGGGGAAAGAGCTGGCAAAAAAAGTACTGCGGTGTGGGACTACGCCACAATGTCCCCCAGCTGATTGACAACAAAGGAGAGGAGGAGGTAAAAGGTCTCGTGTGACGGGTCAGTACAGGGACATATTTCACCATCGATTCAACAAGAGCCTGATGGGTCTGGTGCTCCGCGGGTTTTATGTGGCGACAGATTATTTGAAAATACCATCATCTTTTGCAACTGGCTTCTTGAGTGTGATTGTATTTAAAATTGGATTCTGTAATAATGTAATGAAAAGTCTAAAAGGAATAAGTTACAGATTTGGTGTTTTAGAAGTTTTGGTGTTTTGACAATGTGCTCACTTTCTAATGTTGTAAAGTCCATAGGTGCATGAGTCACTTTTTAAACACCTTCAGGCTGCAAAAGCCTTGTCCAGATTATTTGTGATTAGATCCAAAAACGTAGTTTCAATACCAGGCATAGGTCTTAGATAATGCAGAAGCCTGAAATCTCTATGCAGTGGCATGAGGACACTGGATGTCTGCCAGTGCCATACTTCCCATAAATAAAAGTAACACATTTTTCACAACACAGCGTTTGAACCTCTGATGCTGGACCCAAAAAAAAGGATTCTTCATTACTATGTAGTATCAATTATACATTCTGTTGCCCTCTGATGCTTTGATATTACTTGGCTGAAAGTAGGAGATGGGAGATGCCAACACTGCATGTCTGAATTATTCAGTGTTCCTCAAAATTAAAGATTTGGGCAGTGATTCTGTTCCAGCGCCGATGCAGAAGCCTGCTACATGCATTCCAAATAAGTCATGGCAACAAGCAGAACTATATCAATACAGTCAGCTAATGGTGTTTTTTTTTTTACTCCTTACGACAGGTCTCTTACCGCTGTCATGCTTGGTTTGGTTCTCGCTGACAGGGGGAGAGAGGGTCAGAAGCAGGGTGGATCAATAGATTTGGCAGGAGAGAGCACACAATCTTTATTCAAGACCCATCCATCCCCCCCTCCATCTCCCATGGCCGTGGGAAGATGTTTATCATTATTTTATTTATCGGGGGGGTGCTGTAGAACCCTCAGCACCCCTACTTCCCGTGGCTATGCCCTCCGCATGACAAAACACACAGCCCTAAAAATCAGTCTTCAGATGGTTGAATGCATTCAGTTGAGCAAACGACTAGGTATCCCCTTTACTTTTCAGTGGCCAGGCTATCCCTCCCCAGGGCAAGGTCAGGAGATACAGGCTGGATCTGATTGGAAGATCCTGCTTTCTTTCCCTGCCATCCTCGTCACCAGAACACTAACCACAGCTCTACAGACTTATCTCCAGCCCTTAACCAGATAAGACAGTGATTAAGATAATCAAGTGACAATTAATTGAGCTCAAGTGACCCATTTCAAATCAAATCAAAAGTTTGTCACGTGCGCCGAATACAACAGGTGTAGACCTTAGGGAAACTATCACAAACTATCATCCCCTATCATTTCCTTGTAACCATATCTACTTTGTTTACTGTTTGTTTGTGCATTTCTGTAATTATTTAGTTAGTTAATAAATGAGTGATTTAAGACAATTGGTGTATAGATGATTCATAGTAAAGACTGGGTTCGTGCAGATAACCAACAATTGACGACGTTCGGAATGAGACTAAGGTGAGGTAAAGAATAATTCATTAATGAGAAGACTAATTGATCAGATATTCAAATATCTGAAGAGTTATATTAGGAAAATTATAACTTTGTAATCTGAATATTTTCCTTGGTGCCCCGACTTCCTAGTTAATTACATTCACCTGATTAGTTTAATCACGTAATAATAATTACAGAGAATTGATTTGATAAAATAACAGAATTCACTTTAATGATGCCAAAGACACGACAGCATAGAAACATCAAGACAAGTCAGCAGGGTATTACGTTCTTCAGACAGACTACATTTTCTTTATATAATGCTTCTTTAGACCTGTCGAAAATAAATAAATAACTAATGGATTTATTGTGATGGTGTATATGGATTTATTAGGTCTGCATCAGTGGCTTCTAGGCTGTGTGGAAGCCAGGAGATGCTAAATGTGTATGTTAATTAACTGTCAATCACCGTGAGACTGACCGTTATTTCCTTGACAACCGCCCTAAGCACTATAGAGGGAATAGGCTGCCATTTGGACCTCAGACAGTCAAATTAAAAGGCAGCAGTAGAGAGAGCACAATAAAGCCCTGCTGCTAGGGAACCTAAACAACTTACCGGTGGAAAACACCTTGTTCTTGTCACGACTTCCACCGACGGTGGCTCCTCTGCCTGTTCGGGCGGCGTTCGGGCGGTCGTCGTCACCGGCCTATTAGCTGCCACCGATCCTCCTTTCCTTTCTGTTGATTGTTCTTATTGTTTGCACCTGTTTTGTGTTTGTATTCTAGGGCTATTTAAGCCGGTCAAGCCCGCCTCCTTTTGTGCAGGATTGTTTCTCTGTTTATTTGGTGGACGTTCGTGCATGTCGTCATTTGTTCCCTCGTACTGTTTTGAGCGCCTTGTTTATTTGTGCGCCTGCTGTGTGTTGGGCGTTTTATTCACACGCCGGATTAAAGAGGAACATTTTTCCCTACACCGTGCTCTCTGCGTCTGACTCCACACCCACCACTTCTAGCTGCTCGTGACAGAAGCCCGCACCTCTCATCATGGAGTCAGCAGGAGCAGCGACTCCCCCCTCTCCCATCTATGGAGGAGCGTGTCCTCCACCACACCACCGTCCTCCACCGGATCGGGGCGGCTATGGATCAGATGATGGAGAGAATGGACCGATGGGAGAGGAGTGGTCTCCTTCCCTCGCCCCCCGAACCTTCCCCGCCTCAACAGACTCCTCCGGCGGCGTCCGGATCCAGCTCGCTCCGTCTCGCCCCCCTAGG
>QNTS01002318.1:14192-40075 GCA_003317085.1 Hucho hucho | reverse complement strand
TTTCACTCAAAATCTCACGATACATGGCCCCATTCATTCTTTCCTTTACACGGATCAGTCGTCCTGGTCCCTTTGCAGAAAAACAGCCCCAAAGCATGATGTTTCCACCCCCATGCTTCACAGTAGGTATGGTGTTCTTTGGATGCAACTCAGCATTCTTTGTCCTCCAAACACGACGAGTTGAGTTTTTACCAAAAAGTTCTATTTTGGTTTCATCTGACCATATGACATTCTCCCAATCCTCATCTGGATCATCCAAATGCTCTCTAGCAAACTTCAGACGGGCCTGAACATGTACTGGCTTAAGCAGGGGGACACGTCTGGCACTGCAGGATTTGAGTCCCTGGCGGCGTAGTGTGTTACTGATGGTAGGCTTTGTTACTTTGGTCCCAGCTCTCTGCAGGTCATTCACTAGGTCCCCCCGTGTGGTTCTGGGATTTTTGCTCACCGTTCTTGTGATCATTTTGACCCCACGGGGTGAGATCTTGCGTGGAGCCCCAGATCGAGGAAGATTATCAGTGGTCTTGTATGTCTTCCATTTCCTAATAATTGCTCCCACAGTTGATTTCTTCAAACCAAGCTGCTTACCTATTGCAGATTCAGTCTTCCCAACCTGGTGCAGGTCTACAATTTTGTTTCTGGTGTCCTTTGACAGCTCTTTGGTCTTGGCCATAGTGGAGTTTGGAGTGTGACTGTTTGAGGTTGGGGACAGGTGTCTTTTATACTGATAACAAGTTCAAACAGGTGCCATTAATACAGGTAACGAGTGGAGGACAGAGGAGCCTCTTAAAGAAGAAGTTACAGGTCTGTGAGAGCCAGAAATCTTGCTTGTTTGTATGTGACCAAATACTTATTTTCCACCATAATTTGCAAATAAATTCATAAAAAATCCTACAATGTGATTTTCTGGATTTTTTTTCCTCATTTTGTCTGTCATAGTTGAAGTGTACCTATAATGAAAATTACAGGCCTCTCTCATCTTTTTAAGTGAGAGAACTTGCACAATTGGTGGCTGACTAAATACTTTTTTGCCCCACTGTAAACAGCATAGTGGATCATACGGTGTTGTCTAACTGAAAATACAATAAATGTCCCTTTGCTCTTCAACGTAACTGAAATCCACTGGCCTCTAATATAGAAGGCTATAAAGTCAGTCATGGGCTGCATCTCAATAGTCTGTGTGGCTTGGCTCAGAATAGGTGACCGTGCCCTACTGCTCTCACCTGAGCAGGTTGTAGAAAAAGATCAGACTGTTGAGGTGCACCCACATACAATCCTCTCAACGAGGTGAGAGATTAACTATACAAGACAATGAAGCCTGGCTCGTCTTTGGAGAGGCGTGGGTGGAGAGGCTTTTATAGAGAAGTGAAAATGCCCGCTGACGGACTGGCTGGAGCAGAATCACGGACGGACGGATGGCAGGCTGAGGTGTCATTTTATCCCAGGAGTATCCAGGAATCCCCTTTGTGGTTTGTGCCATGTGTTTTTCCCCACAATGTGTGGCCACTGAGGGTCACAACGAATTAATTAAATAGGCCCTAATCTATGGAATTCACATGACTGGGAATACAGATATGCATCTGTTGGTCACAGATACCATAAAAAGGTAGGGGCGTGGGTCAGAAAACCAGTCAGTATCTTGGTGTGACCCCCATTTGGCTCATGCAGCGCGACATCTCCTTCTCATAGAGTTGATCAGGCTGTTGATTGTGACCTGTGGAATATTGTCCCACTCCTCTTCAATGATTGTGCAAAGCTCCTGGATATTGGCGGGAACTGGAACACGTCGATCCAGAGCATCCTAAACATGCTCAATGGGTGACATGTCTGGCGAGTATGCAGGCCATGGAAGAACGGGGACATTTTCAGCTTCCAGGAATTGTGTAAAGATCCTTGCGTCATGGGGCCGTGCATTATCATGCTGAAACATGAGGTGATGGCGGCGGATGAATGGCACAACAATGGGCCTCAGGATCTCGTCACAGGTATCTCTGTGCATTCAAATTGCCGTCAATAAAATGCAATTGTGTTCGTTGTCCATAGCTTATGCCTGCCCATACAATCACCCCACCACGGGTCACTCTGTTCAAAACGTTGCCATCAGCAAACCGCTCGCCCACACTACGCCATACACACGGTCTGCCAACTGCCCGGTACAGTTGAAACCAGGATTTATCTGTGAAGAGCACACTTCTCCAGCGTGCCAGTGGCCATCGAAGGTGAGCATTTGTCCACTGAACTGCAGTCAGGTAAAGACCCTGGTGATGATGACAAGCACGCCTATGAGCTTCCTTAATACGGTTTGACAATTTGTGCAGAAATTATTTGGTTGTGCAATCCCACAGTTCCATCAGCTGTATGGGCAGCTGGTCTCATCAGACAAGCTCTGGTGGACATTCCTGCAGTCACCATGCCAATTGCACGCTCCCTCAAAACATCTGTAGCATTGTGTTGCGTGACAGAACTGGACATTTTAGTGGCCTTTTATTGTCCCCAGCACAAGGTGCACCTGTGTAATGATCATGCTGTTTAATCAGCTTCTTGATCTGCCACACCTGTCAGGTGGATGGATTATCTTGGCAAAGGAAAAATGCTCACAAACAGGGATATAAACAAATTTGTGCTCAAAACTTGAGCGAACACTACACTACCCCACTACACATCCCTACCCAAGTTTAAGGTGCTTAAAGTACTTGAATTTGGCACTCTCAAATACATTACATTTTAAAAATATTTATTTCCAGGCAAACTACCAAATTTCAATTTCTCACGAGTTTCGCACTCTGCTTGCCAGGCGAGCTCGCTCATTCCACCCACACTCCCACTCAGCCAGGCGTAGGGCTGGGCGGTATACCGTATTTTATGATATACCAGTATTGATGCAGGGACGGGTTTGGGTTTTTACTTTACCTTCTATACCGGTATTTGAATGTTTGGTTTGTTAAATGTGATACGCCATGTGTAATGTCCATTTTTATAGTTTACTTTGCTACTTGAGTCATCTCTCTCCGCGCCACTTTCCACATGTAACCGGTGTGAAATGGCTAGCTAGCTAGCGGGGTGCACGCTAATAGTGTTTCAATCGGTGACGTCACTCACTCTGAGACCTTGAAGTAGTTGTTCCCCTCGCTCTGCAAGGCCCGCGGCTTTTGTGGAGCGATGGGTAACGATGCTTCGTGGGTGTCAGTTGTTGTGTGCAGAGGGTCCCTGGTTCGAGCCCAGGTAGGGGTGAGGAGAGGGACGGAAGCTATACTGTTACACACACTGACCTAGCCACGCCCCCTGTCACTCAAGGAGCGCATTTGATGCTCCTCAACCACGAGACACTTGCATTCTGTCTGCATGGTCTATGCAACAATGTTGATGACAATGATGCTGTTTTCACTTTGCTTCTTCATATAAATCCACTAGCGTTCTATAATGGCACTATTCGTTTGTGTTTCTTACATCTGCAAACAGCTAGTTTATCTTTTCTTAACAAGTTGCCCTAAATCTTGTGAGATGCTAATTGTTAGCCGCTAATGCACGCTAATGTACTGAGTAAGAGCAAATGTAGCTAGCTAATACAGCCTGATAATACCAGTGATGGTGTAGACCTAAAATCAGCATGTTGTTTGTGCAACAGTATCTTCTAAATCAAAGACGAATTTACAAAGCAAGAATATGTTAGCTACATTAAGTAGATAAGAGAAAACATGCAATGTTGCCAAAGCTTATAGGGTCCCCTAGGAAACACTTATCAACACTTTAGTTCCTACCCTGTCACAATAACTCCTCCCCTGGCATTTTAATTCATTGTCATGTCAAACAACACTGTATTCAAAGTGCCCACTATTATATTCTAACTATTAGAATAGTCATTATATTTCCATGATTCCAACAGTTTTGTCAGATCACAATTGCAACATTTGGTTAAAAATGAGTCCTAGATTATTTGCCTATATCGTGCAGCCCTACGTGGAAGTGTGGGAATTACCTCAATTGAGCAGTGGTGTAAAGTACTTAAGTAAAAATACTTTCAAGTACTACTTAAGTCGTTTTTTTTTGGTATCTGTACTATTCTTGACAACTTCACTACATTCCTAAATAAAATACTGTACTTTTTACTCCATACATTTTCCCTGACACCTAAAAGTACTCGTTACATTTTGACAGGAAAATGTTCCAATTCACGCACTTGTCAAGAGAACATCCCTGGTCATCTACTGCCTCTGATCTGGAAAACTCACTAAACACAAATGCTTTGTTTGTAAATTGTCTGAGTGTTGGAGTGTGCCCCTGGCTATCCGTAAATAAAAATAAACAAGAAAGTGGTGCCATCTAGTTTGCTTAATAAGGAATTTGAAATTATTTATACTTTTACTTTTGATACTTAAGTACATTTAATCAATTACATTTACTTTTGATACTTAAGTATATTTAAAACCAAATACTTTTAGACTTTTACTCAAGTAGTATTTTCCTGGGTGACTCACTTAACGTATCTGTACTTTTACTCAAGTATGACAATTGGGTACTTTTTCCACCCCTGCAATTGAGTGCAGGAAATGCAGAAATGATAAAAGTGCTGAAATTTGTTTTGGTTGAATTGAACAGTATAAAACAATCAGAATGGAGAAAGACTCATTGAAATCACTTAGAATGTATGTGTTGCCACCCTAGGACCACTCACTACTCATAAAGCAAATGTAGAACTTTTATTATTCAAAAATACCGTCATACCATCCAATAAAAAAAAAATACTGTGATATAATATTTTGGCCATATCGCCTAAAATGCAAATGTAGAATCAATCCTGCCTTGTGTGTAAGGAACATTTTGGGGATCTTTAATTTCAGCTCATGAAACATCGGACAAACACTTTACGTGTTGTGTTCAGAGTAGATCATTGGTTCTACCGCTTAACGACCCTAGGATGTTTCCTAGCTCTCACGACCAGAGAAGGGGGACAGTCATTGAGGTTGGGACTAGGGCCATACAATTGAGCATTTGGCGGGGGGTTGGCTGTTGGGAAGAATGGACAATACGGGGACACCCTGGCAGGGAAGCCCTGGCAGGAAGAGGGCCGCCATGGCTGGAACAAACTGCCTGTTTGTGGGACCAAACTCCCCACTGTGGCACTGCCAAACAGCAGGGTCCACAGCTATGTAGTAGCTCAGGAGCTGAGACCCCCCAGATACCCAGGCCAACCACAACACTCCCACTGCACACGCTCAGTTAAAGCAGGGAAGTTTGCAAGTATGTTAAATTGTCCCTCTAATGTAGTATCTGAAGACCTGCAGAGCGTCAGTTGCTTGGTCGGCTGTTGTCTTTTCTCTGTAGCCGAAGGGACAACTGAGTGAGTGACCGTTATACAACAGCAAACTGCGGCATCCTGCTTGGTTTTGTCCCAGATGGGCTGGGATTTTGGGAGGACAAGTGTTATTGGGTTAGGAGTATAGCCGCCTCTTTATATTCAGCCTCAGCCATTTGAAGCCTTTTAAAGTGATAAAATGCTCCAGAGATTTTATTCACTCACAGTTGACGCAGGCCACCGGACAGCAGGCTCCCCCCCCCCATGTAGGCTGGTTTTATGTAAAGTAAAGTGGGGAAATCCATCAAAAAGAGGATCACAAAGCTAATTTACATCCAAAAGGATATAGGATTACTAAATGATTTTAAAACTACTGCATTAATCCCACCAGTCATTCATTAGTCATATCATGTCATTGTACTGTAGCTGGGTCATAAATCATAGACAATGGAGGTAGAGTCATAATGGTAAGACTACTATTACATTTACTAGATTATAAAATGGTCAAGTCGATGAGATACTGTTTGGCTCACTACAACCAACCTCAGTTGTGCTTAGCTTGTGATAAAATACATTTTATAATGTGGCCAAGCATGACCCTGCATGTTCCTACTACTATTCTCCCCCGCAACAGTTTTTTGACCATGACCCAACTCCCCCCCCCAGTACTGAAAATCATAACCAACACTATTCCAAAATAACTCAGTATACAAACCAAGTCCAGACCGAACACTTCTTTGTTGTTATACTGCCAACAAAACAATCCCTCAACCAAATCGGCAAGTAAACATCTAAAAAAAAAAAAATTAGTAGACTCCTCATGTGATTGACAGACTATTCAAAGAGCGGAAGATAGTTTGGTAATGTGACAGTGGAAGCTAGCTGAAGCGGTGGTGTTAACAGGGTGTTAACCCAGGAACTTATCCTAATACCTCTGGTCAGTATAGAACTATAGTACAAGAGGTGGTAAAATCCCCTCAAGGAACACCCATTGTTGAAATGAGATCTAGTGGGGTCTCCTCCCTCTAATGCTATTCTGGTAGTCGGGTCGTGAAGATATACAGTAGGCCTATCTAATGAAATCCAAAGTAACAAAGAGCCTAATATTGTAGGTTATGCTTTTTTGGCTATAAGATACAAACGTCATACCGGAAACATCAAGACATGTACACTCGATTTCTGCCGAGTCAAAAGCTCACAAAAACATAATAACGCCTTCTACAAAGAGGAGCCATGAGGAAGGCAGTCCATGCTAAAGCTCTTATCCAGCTCTCTCCCAGTCACAGACCTGCCATCTTAGTGCCAGAGAGTGTCAGGGAAGTTAACGCGGCCACACCCTGGGGGGGGGGGGGTTGCTGGGTCGCTGAACCGCAAACCCTCCATCTCCACAGAACCTTACATGACATCTCCAGCACCACAGAAGCTTCTGGTCACATTCCTGTGTCGTAGCGAGCTGGCCAGCTGAGGGTAATCTCAAAACTAACCTGCCACTTTAAAAATGTATAGCCAGTCTCTCCCCCCCCCCCCCTCTCGAAAAGGTGTCCATGACCAAGCACATCAACTGATATGCCTTTCCAACTAAGCACCCAAAGACGTTTGACAATTGAGTTGAGCACACAAATTCTGGATTCAAGCAAAGCTTAGTTATTGCAGTCTGCACCTAGACTTTTTCCCTACTTGACTTATTCACTTTATAAAAAAAATAAAAAAAAGACAGCATTTCAATTTCAGTGGTAATCATACATTTGTTATGCCGCGATTTTACACTTCTTGCAAAGTAGGTTGGTGAAAGTAGATTGGCAGACATGGTAGAACTTGGAATTGCTTGCACTTCAGCGTGTGTATGTAGAGTGAACGTTAGTGTCGGTTTGCATGCGTGCTAAACGGTCCCTAATTGACTAAGCATGGACTAAACCAGCACAGAACCTTGTACATTAGTTACTTTAATAGCATAACTGAAATTAAATATTAAAGGGCTTGAGCATCCATAGGATGCTGCTCCCGAGGGGCGCAGTGGTCTAAGGCACTGCATCAGTGCTAGAGGCGTCACTACAGACCCTGGTTCGATCCCGGGCTGTATCACAATCATCCGTGACCGGCGCACAATTGGCGCGTCCGGGTTAAGGGAGGCTTTGGCCGAGTTACGCCGTCATTGTAAGTAAGAATTTGTTCTTAACGGACTTGCCTAGTTAAATAAATAAAAAAAATAGGAGCCAAGTACATTGGACAGCATGATATCCTGCACAGAGTAAGGTTAAACTGACTTGGCATAATTGAAAAGATAAAGATCTATTGTAATGAAAATGGATTTGACAGAAACCAAAACAGACTTGTTGCAGTGTTATGATAGTCCAAGCACACAGAGGTTTTACTAGGTCATGGCAGATTAGAAAACCATTAAAAATGGATTTCTGAAAAATAATAAAATGGTGAAATTGTCAAAAAGTCTTCCAACAATCTCACATTGTGATTTTCAGTGGTTCAAGAGGATAATTCCACATGTATGTTTCTCATACAAATAAATGTGTAGCTCATGAATGAGTTTGTAAGCCTATACAGTCTCCAACTGTTAAAGAAGAGAGATATTGAAAGGGGCCATGATAAAGTTAGGAACCCAGACAGTATCACTTACGGTTGTACATAAATACAATTATTTATTTGTAACCATTTTCGCACTCGATTTGGTCAATATTACCTACACGAAGAGGTCAGTTTTGTTACAGAGGAATGGACAGAAAGACAAAGGGTTAGCCAAATTGCATCATACTGTAGCCTACACTGTATGTCATCTGATGGGGGCAGGTGCTTCGTTCTTTGAAAATATTGTTAAATATATCCACCATGACAAATTAACAGTAAAGCATCATTCACGTCATAATGTTCTCTTTACCACCATAATTAAAATCCTAATTGTATCTAAAAGGTAGAGCGCAATCCCATAAACACCGTGTTATATAGTTGGCAATAGCCGATGTTGTCTAAGGGCTGCTCACCTCTAAAAATATCCAAAACGTCAGGACTATCCCAGGAAGTAGATTCTTCATCTCTCCTTGCTGAATTTCAAACTCCGTTTTGAATGAAAAGATGAACAAAGTCCTTATCACAATGTCGATTTCATCCCACTACAAAACAAAGCATACGACCGACGAGCCTTCGCGTAGCCCAGCTGTCAATGCGGGATAGAAGCAGTGACAGCGCCAATGTTAGTCCCTGTTGGTCTAGTGCCATTGTTTCCGCGATTAGATCATATTATTTTGAGGCAAAACTGCGCCAAAGAAAGATAAAAATAAGGTAGTCAATGGCATTATGCAGGCTATACTAACAGCTGCATTACATTAGGATTTACGGTAATCCAAGCCCCTTTCGCTGACAAATGCCCGGAAGATCCTCCTGCTAAGGTGAATCAAATAAGGTGAATCAAAAGGTTGCCGAACTCCTGTCCCTCCCCCTAATGCAATTGAGGAATACTTGGTTCTGAAAATGTGAAATATGATAACTCGAATATGTATAATCACAGAGGGAGTGAAGACACCACATGATCTTATATGCAATGAGATTTTCTGACATCTCATCGAAGTGCAGTAGCCTATTCTAGTACAGTAGAGAGATCCTGTTCTATTCTAGGATTCCAACGCAACCATGACTGTCAAATGGGAGGGGGGTGAATTATGACTAACCAACACACAATGTCCCAAAAGGACTAATGCAGCAAAAATCCAATGTGAACAGTGTCTTTTATTACCCTGTTTTTAGGCCCTCATTACACATGTTCTGTCCCTAATAACTCATCCTTCTCCCACTTTATACACCCTAACCATGTGTTTTTGATAGATCTCGCCAAAAGGAACTAACAACGTTCTTGCATGGCACATTCATCTGTTATATCTCTGTTTGTGTACAGACTGATTGCCATGTCTACACAATTAAGTGTAAAGTTACAAAAACAAGTTGTTTAAAACTCCCCTTGCTCTATTTTCAAATAATTGAACAGTTGTAACTTAGTCTGCTTACAATGTGTACGTACACTAGGCTACCTGCTTTTGGTTTTAGTGCCACTTTATACAAGGGACCCTTATATTCAACAACAATAGAACCACAGAACATAAAAAGCATTTTATTGTCCCTAAAATAGACAGGCAAAATCTAGCAAGCTAAAAGTACAAAAACAAACTGGTGAATGCAAAGGTTTGTGTCGCACAGGTGTATTCACCAGTGTCCGTTGTCATGGTAGCAGTGTTTTTATCTTAAAGAGAAGAGGTGTGGCGTCAATGCCTTTTCTCAACACACACCTCTTGTGTTTAATTGGCCTGTCTTTGTAATGACGGAGAATGATTGGCTGTGATAAATGGATGCCAACTTACCTTCAACCATTTAGTCATCTTGACAATGCCTTGTAATTGGGATGACTTGAGGTAGCCCATTTAGTGCAAGGAAGAAACCTTTGAATTAGTGTGGTTTGATAACTTTTTTAGGACAAGGCTATTGCTCGTCAGCAGTGTGAAAAACTTATTTAAAAAAAGTCACATGCGCCGAATACAACGGGTGTAGACCTTACCGTGAAATGCTTACTGACAAGCCCTTAACCAACAATGCAGTTCAATAGAGTTAAGAAAATATTTACTAAATAAAAAGTAAAGTAAGAAATAAAATAAAAAAGTAACAATAACGAGGCTATATACGGGGGGGTACTGGTACAGAGTCAGTGTTCCGGGGGTACAGATTAGTCTAATTTTATTTGTCACATACACATGGTTAGCAGATGTTAATGCGAGTGTAGCGAAATGCTTGTGCTTCTATGTTCCGACCATGAAGTAGTATCTAACAAGTAATCTAACAATTTCACAACAACTACCTTATACACACAAGTGTAAAGGAATAAATACGAGTATGTACAACTAAATATATGGATGAGCGATGGCCGAACAGCATAGGCAAGATGCAGTACATGGTATAGAGTACAGTCTATACATATAAGATGAGTAATGTAGGGTATGTAAACATTATATAAAGTGGCATTATTTAAAGTGACTAGTGATACATTTATTACATCCAGTTTTTAATTATTAAAGTGGCTAGAGATTTAAGTCAGTATGCTGGCAGCAGCCACTCAATGTTAGTGATGGCTGTTTAACAGTCTGATGGCCTTGAGGTAGAAGCTGTTTTTCAGTCTCTCGGTCCCAGCTTTGATGCACCTGTACTGACCTCGCCTTCTGGATGATAGCGGGGTGAACAGGCAGTGGCTCGGGTGGTTGTTGTCCTTGATGATCTTTTTGGCCTTCCTGTGACATCGGGTGGTGTAGGTGTCCTGGAGGGCAGGTAATTTGCCCTTGGTGATGCGTTGTGCAGACCTCACTACCCTTTGCAGAGCCTTACGGTTGTGGGCGGAGCAGTTGCCGTACCAGGCGGTGATACAGCCCGACAGGATGCTCTCGATTGTGCATCTGTAAAAGTTTGTGAGTGTTTTTGGNCTACCACTGTAGTGTCGTCTGCAAACTTGATGATTGAGTTGGAGGCGTGCTTGGCCACGCAATCATGGGTGAACAGGGAGTACAGGAGAGGGCTGAGAACGCACCCTTGTGGGGCCCCAGTGTTGAGGATCAGCGGGGTGGAGATGTTGTTTCCTACGCTTACCACCTGGGGGCAGCCCATCAGGAAGTCCAGGACCCAGTTGCACAGGGCGGGGTCGAGACCCTTAATGACAGTTTGGAGGGTACTATGGTGTTAAATGCTGAGCTGTAGTCGATGAACAGCATTCTTACATAGGTATTCCTCTTGTCCAGATGGGTTAGGGCAGTGTGCAGTGTGATTGCGATTGCGTCGTCTGTGGACCTATTGGGACGGTAAGCAAATTGGAGTGGGTATAGGGTGTCAGGTAGGATGGAGGTGATATGATCCTTGACTAGTCTCTCAAAGCACTTCATGATGACGGAAGTGAGTGCTACGGGGCGATAGTCATTTAGCTCAGTTACCTTAGCTTTCTTGGGAACAGGAACAATGGTGGCCCTCTTGAAGCATGTGGGAACAGCAGACTGGGATAAGGATTGATTGAATATGTCCGTAAACACACCAGCCAGTTGGTCTGCGCATGCTCTGAGGATGCAGCCAGGGATGCCATCTGGGCAGGCAGCCCTGCGAGGGTTAACACATTTAAATGTTTTACTCATGTTGGCTGCGGTAAAGGAGAGCCCGCAGGTTTTGGTAGCGGGCCGTGTCGGTGGCACTGTATTGTCCTCAAAGCGAGCAAAGAAGTTGTTTAGTTTGTCTGGGAGCAGGACATCGTGGTCCGCGACAGGGCTGGTTTTCTTTTTGTAGTCCGTAATTGACTGTAGACCCTGCCACATTCCTCTCGTGTCTGAGCCGTTGAATTGCGACTCTACTTTGTCTCTGTACTGATGCTTAGCTTGTTTGATTGCCTTGCGGAGGGAATAGCTACACTTTTTGTATTCAGACATGTTTCCGGTTGCCTTACCCTGATTAAAAGCAGTGGTTCGTGCTTTCAGTTTTGCGCGAATGCTGCCATCAATCCACTGTTTCTGGTTGGGGAAGGTTTTAATAGTCGCTGTGGTACAACATCACGATGCACTTGCTAATAAACTCGCTCACCGAATCAGCGTATTCATCAATGTTACTGTCCCACGCTATGCAGAACATATCCCAGTCCACGTGATTGAAGCAATCTTGAAGCGTGGAGTCAGATTGGTTGGACCAGCGTTGAACAGACCTGAGCAAGGGCGTTTCCTGTTTTAGTTTCTGTCTATAGGCTGGGAGAAACAAAATGGAGTCGTGGTCAGATTTGCCAAAAGGGGGGCGGAGACTGGCTTTGTATCCATCGCGGAAGTTAGAATAACAATGATCCAGGATTTTGCCGGCCCGGGTCGCACATTCGATATGCTGATAACATTTAGGGAGCCTTGTTTTCAGATTAGCGTTGTTAAAATCCCCAGCTACAATAAATGTAGCCTCAGGATATGTGGTTTCCAGTTTAATGAAGTTCTTTCAGGGCCATCGATGTGTCAGCTTGAGGGGGGATATACGCGACTGTGATTATAATCGAAGAGAATTCTCTTGGTAGATAATGCGGTCGGCATTTGATTGTAAGGAATTCTAGGTCAGGTGAACAAAAGGACTTGAGTTCCTGTATGTTGTTATAATCACACCACGTCTCGTTAATCATAAGGCATACACCCCCGCCCTTCTTCTTACCTTATAGATGTTTGTTTCTGTTGGCGCGATGTGTGAAGAAACCAGGTGGCTGTACCGTATCTGACAACGTATCCCGAGTGAGTCATGTTTCCGTGAAGCAAAGAACGTTGCAATCTCTGATGTCTCTCTGGAAGGCAACCCTTGCTCAGATTTCGTCTACCTTGTTGTCAAGAGACTGGACATTGGCAAGTAGTATACTCGGGAGCGGTGCACAATGTGCCTGTCTACGGAGCCTGACCAGAAGACCGCCCCGTCTGCCCCTTCTCCTGCGCCGCCTTTGTTTTGGGTCGCTGCCTGGGATCCGGTCTATTGTCCTGGTTGGTGGACCAAACAGAGGATCTGCTTCGGCAAAGTCGTATTCCTGGTTGTAATGTTGGTAAGTTGACGTTGCTCTTATATCCAATAGTTCCTCCCAGCTGTATGTAATAAAACTTAAGATTTCCTGGGGTAACAATGTAAGAAATAATACATAAAAAAACAAAATACTGCATAGCTTCCTAAGAACGCGAAGCGAGGCGGCCATCTTTGTCGGCGCCGGATGGTAGGTAGGGGTAAAGTGACAGTGCATAGATAATAAACAGTGAGTAGCAGCAGTGTAAAAACAAAGGGGAGACAATGTAAATAGTCCATTTGGTGGCCATTTGATTAATTGTTCAGCAGTCTTATGGCTTGGGGGTAGAAGCTGTTAAGGAGCCTTTTGGACCAATACTTGGCACTCCTGTACCGCTTGCCGTGCGGTAGCAGAGAACAGTCTATAACTTGGGTGACTGGAGTCTTCTACAATTTTTGGGGCCTTCCAATGACACCGCCTAGTATATAGGTCCTGGATGGCAGGAAGCTTGGCCCCAGTGATGTACTGGGCTGTACACACTACCCTCTGTAGTGCCTTACGGTCGGATGCCGAGCTGTTGCCATACCAGGCGGTGATGCAACTGGTCAGGATGCTCTCGATGGTGCAGCTGTAGAACTTTGAGGATCTGGGGACCCATGCCAAATCTTTTCAGTCTTCTGAGGGGGAAAAGGTGTTGTCGTGCCCTCATGACTTTCTTGGTGTGTTTGGACAATGATAGTTTGTTGGTGATGTGGACACCGAGAAACTTGAACGTCTCGACCTGCACCAATTCAGCCCTGTCGATGTTAATGGGGGCCTGTTTGGCCCTCCTTTTCCTGTTGTCCATCAGCTCCTTTGTCTAGCTCACGTTGAGGGAGAGGATGTTGTCCTGGCACCACACTGCCAAGTCGGTGATCAGGCCTACCACTGTTTGTGTCGTCAGCAATCTTAATGATGGTGTTGGAGTCGTGCTTGGCCACGCAGTTGTGGGTGAAGAGGGAGTACAGGAGGGGACTAAGCACGCACCCCTGAGGGGCCCCAGTGTTGAGAGTCAGCAGCACAGAGTTACTGACAACAACACAGAGTTACGCATTGGAGTAAACAAACATACAGTCAATAATACAGTAGAAAAAACAAATCGATATACAATGTGTGCAAATGAGGTAAGATAAGGAACGCAAGGCAATAAATAGGCCATGGTGGCAAAGTAATCACAATATAGCAATTTAAACACTGGAATGGTAGATGTGCAGTAGATAAATGTGCAAAGTAAAAATACTGGGGTGCAAAGGAGCAAGATAAATAAATGAATGTGGTAGGGGATGAGGTAGTTGGTTGGGCTATTAACAGATGGGCTATGTACAGGTGCAGCGATCTGTGAGCTGCTCTGACAGCTGGTGCTTAAAGCTAGTGAGGGAGATGAGTGTCTCCAGTTTCAGTGATTTTTGTAGTTCGTTCCAGTCATTGGCAGCAGAGAACTGGAAGGAAAGGTGGCCAAAGGAGGAATTGGCTTTGGGGGTGACCAGTGAGATATACCTGCTGGAGCACATGCTACGGGTGGGTGCTGCTATGGTTACCAGCAAACTGAGATAAGGCGGGGCTTTACCTAGCAGGGACTTGTAGATGACCTGGAGCCAGTGGGTCTGGCGACGAGTATGTAGCGAGGGCCAGCCGACTAAAGCATACAGGTCGCAGTGGTGAGTGGTATAAGGGGCTTTGGTGACAAAGCGGATGGCACTGTCATAGACTGCATCCAGTTTGCTGAGTAGAGTATTGGAAGCTGTTTTGTAGATGACATCGCCGAAGTCGAGGATCAGTAGGATAGTCAGTTTTACTAGTGCAAGTTTGGCAGCATGAGTGAAGGAGGCTTTGTTGCGAAATAGAAAGCCGATTCTAGATTTGACTTTGGATTGGAGATGTTTAATGTGAGTCTGGAAGGAGAGTTTACAGTCTAGCCAGACACCTAGGTATTTGTAGTTGTCCACGTATTCTAGGTCAGAGCCATCCAGGGTAGTGATGCTAGTCGGGCGGGTGGGTGCAGGCAGCGAACGGTTGAAAAGCATACATTTGGTTTTACTAGCGTTTAATAGCAGTTGGAGGCCACGGAAAGAGTGTTGTATGGCATTGAAGCTTGTTTGGAGGTTAGTTAGCACAGTGTCCAAAGAAGGGCCAGAAGTATACAGAATGGTGTCGTCTGCATAGAGGTGGATCTGAGAATCACCAGCAGCAAGAGCGACATCATTGATGTATACAGAGAAGAGAACAGGCCCAAGAATTGAACCCTGTGGCACCCCCATAGAGACTGCCAGAGGCCCAGACAACAGGCCCTCCGATTTAACACACTGAACTCTGTCTGTAAAGTAATTGGTGAACCATGCGAGGCAATCATTTGAGAAATCAAGGCTGTTGAGTCTGCCGATAAGGATGTGCTGAAAGCCTTGGCCAGGTCAATGAATACGGCTGCACAGTAATGTCTCTTATCGATGGCGGTTATGATATCGTTTAGTACCTTGAGCGTGGCTGAGGTGCACCCGTGACCAGCTCGGAAACCGGATTGCACAGCGGAGAAGGTACGGTGGGATTCGAAGTGGTCAATGATCTGTTTATTAACTAGGCTTTCGAAGACTTTAGAGAGGCAGGGCAGGATGGATATAGGTCTATAGCAATTTGGGTCTAGAGTGTCACCCCCTTTGAAGAGGGGGATGACCGCGGCAGCTTTCCAATCTTTAGGGATCTCGGATGACACGAAAGAGAGGTTGAGCAGACTGGTAATAGGAGTTGCAACAATGGCGGCGGATAGTTTTAGAAAGAGAGGGTCCAGATTGTCTAGCCCAGTTGATTTGTACGGGTCCAGGTTTTGCAGCTCTTTCAGAGCATCTGCTATCTGGATTTGGGTGAAGGAAAAGCTTGGGAGGCTCGGACAAGTAGCTGCAGAGCTGTTGGCCGGGGTTGGGTTAGCCAGGAGGAAAGCATGGCCAGCCATTGAGAAATGCTTGTTGAAATTTTCGATTATCCTGGATTTATCGGTGGTGACCGTGTTACCTAGCCTCAGTGCAGTGGGCAGCTGGGAGGAGGTGCTATTGTTCTCTATGGACTTGACAGTATCCAAAAACTTTTTGGAGTTAGAGCTACAGGATGCAAATTTCTGTTTGAAAAAGCTAGCCTTTGCTTTCCTGACTGACTGCGTGTATTGGTACCTGACTTCCCTGAACAGTTGCATATCGCGGGGACTATTCGATGCTATAGCAGTCTGCCACAGGATGTTCTTCTGCTGGTCAAGGGCAGTCAGGTCTGGAGTGAACCAAGGGCTGTATCTGTTCTTAGTTCTACATTTTTTGAAAGGGGCATGCTTATTTAAGATGGTGAGGAAGTTGCTTTTAAAGAATGACCAGGTATCCTCGACTGACGGAATGAGGTCAATATCCTGCCAGGATACCCGGGCCAGGTCGATTAGAAAGGCCTGCTCGCAGAAGTGTTTTAGGGAGCGTTTGACAGTGATAAGGGGTGGTCGTTTGACCGCGGGCCCATAGCGGATGCAGGCAATGAGGCAGTGGTCGCTGAGATCCTGATTGAAAACAGCAGAGGTGTATTTGGAGGGCAATTTGGTCAGGATAATATCTATGAGGGTGCCCATGTTTACAGATTTAGGATTGTACCTGGTGGGTTCCTTGATGATTTGTGTGAGATTGAGGGCATCTAGCTTAGATTGTAGGACTGCCGGGGTGTTAAGCATATCCCAGTTTAGGTCACCTAACAGATCGAACTCTGAAGATAGATGGGGGACAGTCAATTCACATATGGTATCACCAGCAGCAAGTGTGCGGAGTGTGCTAAAGCAGTGAGTAAAACAAACTTAGGGAGGAGGTTTCTGATGTTAACATGCATGAAACCAAGGCTTTTACGATTACAGAAGTCAACAAATGAGAGTGCCTGGGGACACACAGGGCCTGGGTTTACCTCCACATCACCCGAGGAACAGAGTAGGAGTAGGATGAGGGTACGGCTAAAGGCTTTCAGAACAGGTCTTCTAGTGCGTTGGGGACAGAGAATAAAAGGAGCAGATTTCTGGGCGTGGTAGAATAGATTCAGGGTATAATGTGCAGACAGGGGTATGGTGGGGTGAGAGTACAGTGGAGGTAGGCCCAGGCACCGAGTGATGATAAGAGTGGTTGCATCTCTGGAGGTGCTGGTAATACTGGGTGAGGTCACCACATGTGTGGGAGGTGGGACAAAGGAGGAATCTGAGGCATGTAGAGTGGGCCTAGGGGCTCCACTGTAAACTAAAACAATGATAACTATCCTAAACAACAGTAAACAGGGCATATTGACATTTGAGAGAGACATAAAGTAAGGCATAAAGCAAACACAGGTGTTGATTGGGAAAGCTAGCTAAGACAACAGGTAAGACCACAACAGCTAGTCAGCTAAGACAACAACAACAGGTAAACTGACAATGAATGGGCAAAGAGGGTTGGTTAGCTACACACAGGGCCTGAGTACGCGGCTGGGGCCGACAGATAAACAAAAATAGCAAAATGGAGTACCGTGATTAATGAATAGTCCAGCAGGCATCAGCCGAGTGATCATAGGGTCCAGTGAACAGCAATAGATGGGACAGGGAACAGGGAAACTGCAAGGTATTTGTTACTATGCCGGCACGCAGGAGACACCTCGTTTAAAGTTAGAGTTAGCCGGCCGGGGTTGGTAGAACCGTCTGCTCCGATGTCTGACAGAGGCCGGTTGCAGGCACAGCGGATGGAGTAATCGTCGGCAGACCAGTCGAGGTGGTACGATGGGGCGTCGTGTCGATAGGGATCCAAGCCAGCTGGCGAGAGAGGTATTGCTGTTGTGGTACTTTCCTTTGCTAGCCGGGAGATGCGCCTGGCTCGCGGCTAACTGGAGCTAGCTTCGGGGCAGGGGCGTTAGCCACTATAGCCACTCGGTAGCAGCGATGAATCCGGTGCCAGGGTCGAGAGCTCATGGCAAGGAACCGGTGGAGTAGTGGGTTCTAGCCGCGTTTGGGAGGAGGCCGGGAGGTGGGCCTGGTTCAGGGCTGGGTCACTCAGTGGCAGCTAGCTAGCTGTGGAGATCAGGTGTAGTGGTCCAGGGTTTACGGCAGGGATCCGGCGTTGTAGTGGAGAAACAGTCCGAAAGTGGCAGGCTGGCGAGTATTATCCAGGCTTAAAAGGGCTGGTGTCTGTGCAGAAGGTAAAGGCCGCTAGCAGTGGCTAACAGTGACTAAATAGCTAGTAGCTAATTAGCTGGCTAGCTTCCGATGGAGTTCTGTCTAAAAGGTCTAAGAAATAGCGGTTCCGTAGCACATTGGGTGAGGCAGGTTACCGGAAGGTATATGTAGTATAAAAAGGAAAAGAGATTGAAAATAAATTTGAAATATATACAAAAAAGATGAAAAATACAAAAGTATACGAGGGGACGAACAAAAACATGTCAGCACTGCTACGCCATCTTGGATAACGCAACCCTGTGTGGGCCTGGGAGGGCATAGGCCCACCCATTTGCCAGCCAGGTCCACCCACTGGGAAGCCAGGGCCAGCCAATCAGAATGAGTCTATGAAATGCAGTCAACCATAAAAGCCTTGTAATACAGACACATTACAAACCAACCATCAGGACAACCAGCTCATTTAGAAAATGTAATGGAAAAACAGGGGAATGATGACCTGCAAAATCAATCTAAAGAGATGCTTGACAGACTATCTGTCAAAGTAGTCAGACCGCATACATCTCCAACAGTCTTCCCACATCCATTCCTTCTCTCCTTATACGGTCATGTGGTAATTGTTACTTATTGGACTATTTGCTGTTGAAATCAGGCTGCAGTAATGACACTTAGGACTAAGTTACTGCCACTACTTCAATGTACACTGAACAAAAATGCGATGCAATTTCAAAGATTTTACTGTGTTACAGTTCATTTAGGAAATCAGTCAATTGAAATGTATTCATTAGGCCCTAATCTATGGATTTCACATGACTGGGAATACAGATAAGCATCTGCTGGTCACAGGTAGGGGCGTGAATCAGAAATCTGGTGTGACCACCGTTTGCCTCATGCAGCGCAACATCTCCTTCTCATAGAGTTGATCAGGCTGTTGATTGTGGCCTGTGGAATGTTGTCCCACTCCTCTTCAATGGCTGTACAAAGTTGCTGGATATAGGCGGAACTGGAACAAGCTGTCATACAAGTCGATCCAGAGCATCCCAAACATGCTCAATGGGTGACATGTCCGAGTTTGCAGGCCATGGAATAACCGGAACATTTTCAGCTTCCAGGAATTGTGTACAGATCCTTGCGGCATTCACATGCTGAAACATAAGGGGATGGCGGCGGATGAATGGCATGACAATGGGCTACAGGATCTCGTCATGGTATAACTGTGGATTCAAATTGCAATCAATAAAATGCAATTGTGTTCATTGTCCGTAGCTTATGCCTGCCCATACCTTAACCCCACCATGGGCATCAGCAAACCGCCTGCCCACACAACGCCATACACGGTCTGCGGTTGAGGACAGTTAGACGTACTGCAAAATTCTCTAAAACGACGGAAGCGGCTTATGGTAGAGAAATTTACTTTAAATTCTCTGTCAAGAGCTCTGGTGGACATTCCTGCAGTCAGCATGGCAATTGCACACTCCCTCATTTTTTGGTGTCCTTTTTATGTCCCCAGCACATGGTGCACCTGTGTAATGATCATACTGTTTAATCAACTTCTTGATATGCCACACTTGTCAGGTGGAAAGATTATCTTGGCAAAGGAGAAATGCTCACTAACAGGGATGTAAACAAATTTGTACACAGAATTAGATAAATAAATTGTGTGTATGGAACATTTCTGGGATGTTTTTTTTCAGCTCATGAAACCAACACTTCACATGTTGCGTTTATATTTGTTCAGTGTAGTTAGTATAATACTGTAGCTACTAACCAAATAGCTATCCAGACCATCTGCATTGTCCGTTTCTGCACTGACTCATCACATACGCTGCAGCTGCTGTTCATTTGCTGTCACTTTAGTCCTAGTTATACGTACATATCTACCTCAATTACCTCGTAACCCTGCACAGCGATTCGGTACTGTGTATTTAGAAACGTTATCATTACTCATTGTATTATTATTTTACACCTGTTTAACAAAGCATGTCACAAATACAATTATTTGAGTAAGTGGCATCTCTCTGCAGCCATTTATAGCATATATGCTGCTATATTCCTGAGGGGGAGTAAGGAGCTTTCCTCAGCATAGACACATTAGGGAGTGTTTCTCCACCCCATATAGACAATATTAGAAATTATGTTCATGTCTTCCCAAACAGTGTGAGTGGATATCATGAATGAGGTCTTGTATCATATTTGCTGCCAGGACTATGGAGCGATTTGGAAAATTACAGGACAATCCGTCCACGTTAGCAGATTTGTTTTCACATAACATGAAGACAATAAAATCTGAGGTCTTCTTAAAAAATGTGTTAAGTTGTTCTACAAATCGGATGACCCATCTACGATAGGTAGTGAGTGACTTCCATGCTCTTGGGATCTATTCAAGAAGCAATTCAGAAAGAATCGTCCATTAATTTAACCTAAAAACATGGTAACGCATATTACCTGAACTAGCCGAACAACCCATCTGCATCAACTTAGTTGTGATCTTAAGTGGAAAGCGGTGGTGACCTCCAATACAAGAGAGCCTCATAATGAGCTTTTTCATTTAAGCTATTTTGAGAACACTGGTGTCGGTCTGGTCTTACTGAATTATAGATGCTACACCTACTGTCAGTTCTTACAGACGCTGCTTTCGTGCAATGTTTTCAAAGCTTTCTCCTGTGCCCATCAGTGCATCCAATTCTCACTGAATTATAGATGCTACACCGACTGTCGGCATCAGCACATCCAATTCTCACTATACCAGTTCAAAGCCAGACTAAAGTCAGAATAACATTTACTTAAATCCAGTGCTTGAAAAATCTATAACCTTTGAATTATGAAATGACGTGAATCTAACTATACTGAACAAATATATAAACTCAACATGTAAAGTGTTAGTCCCATGTTTCATGAGCTGAATAAAAGATAGACATTTTCCATATGCACAAAGCTTATTTCTCTCCAATGTTGTGGACAAATTTATTACATCCCTGTTAGTGAGAATTTCTCCTTTGCCAAGATAGTCCATCCACCTGACAGGTGTGGCATATCAAGAAGCTGATTAAACAGCATGATCACTACACAGGTGTACCTTGTGCTGAGGACAACAAAAGGCCACTAAAATGTGCAGTTTTGTGACAACACAATGCTACAGATGTCTAAAGTTGAGGAAGTGTGCAATTGGCATGCTGACTGTAGGAATGTCCACCAGAGCTTTTGCCATATCATTGAATGTTAATCTTTCTACCATAAGCCGCCTCCAACGTCATTTTAGAGAATTTGGCAGTACGTCCAACCGGCTTCAACTGCAGACCACGTGTAACCACGCCAGCCCAGAACCTCCACATCCGGCTTCTTCACCTGCGGGATCGTCTGAGGTCAGCCTCCCAGACAGCTGATGAAACTGAGGAGTATTTCTGTCTGTGATAAAGCCCTTTTGTGGGGAAAAACTAATTCTGATTGGCTGGCCCTGGCTTCCCAGTGACTGGACCAGGCTGGCAAGTGGGTGGGCCTATGCCCTCCCAGGCCCACCCATGGCTGCTCTCCTGCCCAGTCATGTGAAACCCATAGATTAGGGCCTAATGAATTTATTGCAATTGGCTGATTTCCGTATATGAACTGTGACTCAGTAAAATCGTTGCGTTTATATTTTTGTTCCGTATAATTACATCTGCAATCAGTGGGTTCTATAATAAGATGCACCATTGAAGTTGCAGTTAAAACAGCACTTGTTTTGAGGCTGTTATATTGACTGGTAGAGATTGAGACGCAGCCATACATCAGTGACGGTCTCTTGCTGATCTACAGGAGGAGACAGTCCTTTCTCTCTCCCTGCATCGGAGCTGATCTACAGGAGGAGACAGTCCTTTCTCTCCCTGCATCGGAGCTGATCTACAGGAGGGGAAAGACCTTTCTCTCTCCCTGCATCTAAGCTGATCTACAGGACAAAACAGTCCTTTCTCTCCCTGCAGGCGGGGAGAGTAAACCGTGCTCAAATCCAGCACTCCAGCTGCATCCCTGTGATCTGAGCCTCCTCCCTACAGCAGGAGGAAATCACAGCGATGGAGAAAAGTGGGCTTGCCTATCAACCATTGTCTCGTTCCATAATGAAAGAGTTGGTCTTTATACGTGGTTGGGGGGAGGCTGTGTTGCAGGGGATGACAAGGGGTAGAGAGAGAGAGAGAGAGAGAGAGAGAGAGAGAGAGAGAGAGAGAGAGATCTGCTGTACATGTTTCCCTTTGATGAAAGCCTTTCCTTAAATGCTTGTAGTAACAGAAGCATTTGAACTGCACTAATAAGGATGATCCATCAAAATCGATTAAAACACGGTCGGACATACGCTCTCAATAAGTCCCATGAGATACGCAAAGCAAAAGCTGCTCTGTACAACGTGGCGAAATCAGATTTGTTGATGGAGTTGGGTTATTGACCAGGAACGGTCATTGTAGGTGCAGGGACATAAATTATGAGGACATGAGCAGTAGAAAAGTAGCTAAATCAAAATCCTACAGATCCATGGAGATACATCATGGGGCTGGGTTATAGTGTCACTGTCCTGCTCTCAACATGAAACAACCACGCCAAGGCTACCACCATCATTATGATAGCCCGGACGAACATGGCATAGGATGTGAATGGAATATACAGGGAATATAGAAGATGTGCTTTGGAAAGCACAGTGGAGTGATTACATATCCACTCTCACCATGTTACCCTCTCATCATCCTGTTTGACACATAATTCCATGTACGTGGCCCCATCACATTAGATTACTATCAGCGTATCCATCCACAGCAGGAAGTCAGGCGTGTGCTGTTCTCTCCAATATTGCCAGGCAACAGGGGACTACCGGCAGGGGTTGCAATTGGGATGTAAAATGAGCGATAGCGGCCTTCCTACGATGTTCTCCTGCGGTCATACAACCAATTACAGACATCAAGACCTCTAACTCGCCCTAGAAAACCGCTAACCTCACTAATGATCACAAAAGGCACGCGTACTAACGTGATGTACATAGCTCAAATCTTCACAGATCTCCTACTGACATCAATGCATGCATGGTTTATGGAAAAGGTTTGAGGGTTTGCACGGGTATAATCTCAGAATCCATAACCAAAATATTTAATGTCTTTCACAAGAGATTAACGCAGGTATGCCAAGTTAGTTGAGTGTCAGACACTCATTAGGTACAGTCTTCGCTAATAAGGCTAAGCTTAACAAGACGCAACAACCACCATCTCAGCCCTGATTAACACCAGGGATCCTCATTGCTTGGAGGCGGGCCTTGCTTGTGTACATTGACCCTAAACCTATTTGTTAGAATAGAAATCCAAGCAGTACCCCATCTCCTGCCTCCTAGCCCTGGATCCACCTGGGGACACTATCCCTGTACAGTTTATCGTCACGTGCTGTTCCACTACATTGGTCAAATGTACCAAGTAAACATTTTCTAGATGCAGAAATTTCAACTTCTCCTGGAATGATATACAGAAGACATTTCTAAAGGAGTCCAACATCCATCCATTCCAGAAATTCATCCTGGGCAAGGCCTTGCCTGGTCAGTTGATTAGCCCAGCTAGGAGTGGCTCTGTCTCTTCCTTAGTTGAGGTAAGAGACTTTTAGCAGTGGGATCATATTTGATGTGGGGAGGTTGTGGTCTGGGGGCGTGGGTATCAGGGTGACCTTTGAAGTGAGCCTGCAACAATAGGTCAAGCTCACCAAGGAGTCAGCAGCGACAATCTACTAATTCAATTACAGTTTACATTTCCTCCAAGTGTTATCCATTCAGACAGGGAGCAGCGGGGAACCTCGTGTTACCACACTAGAATTGGGGGATAAGTCCTTACCTCACATCTCTTTGTACAGTTCTCTACATTCTCTGTGTCATCCCAAATCCTACCGTAGGTGATGTTCCTTTATCATATTACATCTCTAGTGAGTCTTCTGGCCAGTGGTATGGTACGCTGCACATTGGCCTCAGCTAGTGACCCGAGTTTCAAATTGTGAGTACACCACCTGTGGTGAGGGTACGGGATAGCCTGTGCCACAGTGGCCTTCTGGTTCTCTTTGCTACAGTATTGACTGCAGACAGTCAGCTTCAAAGGCTACAATAAGCCTCCCATTGAGCCGGTGTCCTGGGCCCACTGCTTTTATGAAAAGCGACAGGCTGAGTTGTGCAGTCAACTCTGTGGGGTACAACCAGGGACCTCCCGCAGTCACGCCATTGTACAACACGAGTTACTCTCCAGCATGTGGAGTTAGCCACCGCAACACTAAACAATCTGGAGAATTTAGCACTTGAGCACGAGGCAAAAATTCACTCCTTAGGGGAGGAAGCGAGTAGACTAGCCGATGAAATAAGATTCAGAGTAATAACTCTAGTTGTCATGGCAATGGGTAAGAAGTGAGAAAGTGAGAGGAAAGCATACAGGCATGTAATTTGTTGTTGCAATCATGAGGAGATGAAAGTGGAATTGGAGCCCAGCCATAGGGACCAACTAGAGCGTGGGGACGCACAGCGAAGACAGATTTTTCGAGGATTCCTTAAGTCACTGGAACATAACAACAGTGGCTGCCTTGAACACTAGGTCCGACAGAACACTAGTAAAGAATTCAGACCACTGCCTTCTCTTGTCTTGGTCCTCTTATGTGCTGAAGGGGTTCCAACTAAGGCTATTCTTATGACGCAAATAGGGCTTTCTATGAATCTGGTGCAAGTCAAGCGCTTTTTTGTCCTCACAACTGTGTACAAGGTCAGATGAACAGAACCCCGGGATGCTTCTAGAGAAGTGATGTCAACAACAACCAAAACAAACAGATGGCTTAATGCATTTGGACACATTTAATTGTGTAATTGATAGGGAATTAATTAAAATGAACTAAGAGGGCTCTGTCATGGTGTTGTATTGGTGATGGGAGAATTATGCTGCGTTTGTAAACCATAACGAGAGAGATCTTTCATTGCCTCCCACTTCAGTTGTTATCCTGACTGATGAGGGTTACCCCTCATTCCACCAACAAGGGCAATCTCTAAATGTGTTGTTACTAGTGATTTCTGCCGTATCATGGAGCCACTGTACTAGGATCTACAAAGAGCTGGCACAGAGACATGGGCAAATGACAGATTGTGATTAAAATGAAAGCTGGGAAACACATACCAGGCACTAATTGATGATAGTCAAGTTATGACGCATCAACACCAGAAGAAGTGGATGACAATTTATTATTTTAACCTAGAAGTAATCCTATAGTGTTTCTTTCTATAGTAATCCTATAGTGTTTCTTTCTATAGTAGTCCTATAGTGTTTCTTTCTATAGTAGTCCTATAGTGTTTCTTTCTATAGTAGTCCTATAGTGTTTCTTTCTATAGTAGTCCTATAGTGTTTCTTTCTATAGTAGTCCTATAGTGTTTCTTTCTCTAGTAGTCCTATAGTGTTTCTTTCTATAGTAGTCCTATAGTGTTTTCTATAGAAGTCCTGTAGTCTTTTCTATAGTAATCCTATAGTGTTTTCTATAGTAGTCCTATAATCTTTTCTATAGTAATCCTATAGTGTTTTCTATAGTAGTCCTATAGTGTTTCTTTCTATAGTAGTCCTATAGTGTTTCTTTCTATAGTAGTCCTATAGTGTTTCTTTCTATAGTAGTCCTATAGTCTTTTCTTTCTATAGTAGTCCTATAGTGTTTCTTTCTATAGTAGTCCTATAGTCTTTTCTTTCTATAGTAGTCCTATAGTCTTTTCTATAGTAATCCTATAGTATTTTCTATAGTAGTCCTATAGTGTTTTCTATAGTAATCCTATAGTGTTTTCTATAGTAATCCTATAGTGTTTCTTTCTATAGTAGTCCTATAGTGTTTTCTATAGTAATCCTATAGTGTTTCTTTCTATAGTA
>QNTS01002317.1:119473-209973 GCA_003317085.1 Hucho hucho | reverse complement strand
GATTCTAGATTTAATTTTGGATTGGAGATGTTTAATGTGAGTCTGGAAGGAGAGTTTACAGTCTAGCCAGACACCTAGGTATTTGTAGTTGTCCACATATTCTACGTCAGATCCATCCAGGGTAGTGATGCTAGTAGGCGGGCGGGTGCAGGCAGCGAACGGTTGAAAAGCATGCATTTGGTTTTACTAGCGTTTAAGAGCAGTTGGAGGCCACGGAAGGAGTGTTGTATGGCATTGAAGCTCATTTGGAGGTTAGTTAACACAATGTCCAAAGAAGGGCCAGAAGTATACAGAATGGTGTCGTCTGCATAGAGGTGGATCAGAGACTCACCGGCAGCAAGAGCAACATCATTGATGTATACAGAGAAGAGAGTCGGCCCAAGAATTGAACCCTGTGGCACCCCCATAGAGACTGCCAGAGGGCCGGACAACAGGCCCTCCAATTTAACACACTGAACTCTGTCTGCAAAGTAGTTGGTGAACCAGGCGAGGCAATCATTAGAGAAACCAAGGCTGTTGAGTCTGCCGATAAGGATGTGGTGATTGACAGCATTGAAAGCCTTGGCCAGGTCAATGAATACGGCTGCACAGTAATGTCTCTTATCGATGGCGGTTATGATATCGTTTAGTACCTTGAGCGTGGCTGAGGTGCACCCGTGACCAGCTCGGAAACCGGATTGCACAGCGGAGAAGGTACGGTGGGATTCGAAGTGGTCAATGATCTGTTTATTAACTAGGCTTTCGAAGACTTTAGAGAGGCAGGGCAGGATGGTCTATAGCAATTTGGGTCTAGGGTGTCACCCCCTTTGAAGAGGTGGATGACCGCGGCAGCTTTCCAATCTTTTGGGATCTCGGACGACACTAAAGAGAGGTTGAGCAGACTGGTAATAGGAGTTGCAAGAATGGCGGCAGAGAGAGTGAAGGAGAAGCTGGGGAGGCTTGGACAAGTAGCTGCGGGGGGGGGCGCGGAGCTGTTGGCCGGGGTTGGGGTAGCCAGGAGGAAAGCATGGCCAGCCGTAGAGAAATGCTTGTTGAAATTTTCGATTATCATGGATTTATCGGTGGTGACCGTGTTACCTAGCCTCAGTGCAGTGGGCAGCTGGGAGGAGGTGCTATTGTTCTCCATGGACTTGACAGTATCCCAAAACTTTTGGGAGTTAGAGCTACAGGATGCAAAATTCTGTTTGAAAATCTAGCCTTTGCTTTCCTGACTGACTGCGTGTATTGGTTCCTGACTTCCCTGAACAGTTGCATATCGCGGGGACTATTCGATGCAATAGCAGTCCGCCACAGGATGTTATTGTGCTGGTCAAGGGCAGTCAGGTCTGGCGTGAACCAGGGGCTGTATCTGTTCTTAGTTCTACATCTTTTGAAAGGGGCATGCTTATTTAAGATGGTGAGGAAGTTGCTTTTAAAGAACGACCAGGCATCCTCGACTGACGGAATGAGGTCAATATCCTGCCAGGATACCCGGGCCAGATCGAATAGAAAGGCCTGCTCGCAGAAGTGTTTTAGGGAGCGTTTGACAGTGATAAGGGGTGGTCGTTTGACCGCGGGCCCGTAGCGGATGCAGGCAATGAGGCAGTGGTCGCTGAGATCCTGATTGAAAACAGCAGAGGTGTATTTGGAGGGCAAGTTGGTCAGGATAATATCTATGAGGGTGCCCATGTTTACAGATTTAGGATTGTACCTGGTGGATTCCTTGATGATTTGTGTGAGATGAGGACATCTAGCTTAGATTGTAGGACTGCTGGGGTGTTAAGCATATCCCAGTTCAGGTCACCTAACAGAACGAACTCTGAAGATAGATGGGGGGCAATCAATTCACATATGGTGTCCAGGGCACAGCTGGGAGCTGAGGGGGGTCGATAGCAGGCGGCAACAGTGAGAGACTTATTTCTGGAGAGATTAATTTTTAGAATTAGAAGTTAGAACTGTTTGGGCATAGACCTGGAAAGTATGACAGAACTTTGCAGGCTATCTCTGCAATAGATTGCAACTCCTCCCCCTTTGGCAGTTCTATCTTGGTGGAAAATGTTGTTGTTGGGTATGGAAATCTCAGAATTTTTGGTGGCCTTCCTAAGCCAGGATTCAGACATGGCAAGGACATCAGGGTTGGCGGAGTGTGCTAAAGCAGTGAGTAAAACAAACTTAGGGAGGAGGCTTCTGATGTTAACATGCATGAAACCAAGGCTTTTTCGATTACAGAAGTCAACAAATGAGAGTGCCTGGGGACACACAGGGCCTAGGTTTACCTCCACATCACCCGAGGAGCAGAGGAGGAGTAGGATAATGGTACGGCTAAAGGCTATCAGAACAGGTCAGCTAGTGATCAACCAAAATCCTGAGCTTTGAGTGAGAATGACGAGATTTGACCATACAACCATTTGAAAAATGAGGTTAATTGACGGCCATTCTCCCAACGTCTGTGGAGGCCTCTGGTCCAGCCCAGCTCCTGCTGGGTCATATTCATTATGGCAAAACGTTTCGGGAAATAATGTCTTACGGAAAACAAAAATAAGCTGTTCTTATTGGACAAGTCCAGGGGGCTGATAAACATCAAAGCTAAACCTGTGTTTTTTGGTTGTCGAGTCTATTAGACCATGGCCATTTCAAGCTTATCTTTCTAAAAAAAATTAAAGGTTATTTCAGAATATTTATGCAAATGTATTGGCTAAGTTATTGATCCCGCTTTGTAGTATACCCCTCAGGCATAGTCCCCCCCTGTTTTAGTCCGTTTTCTTCAATTTGGTGCCTAATGAACATGACCCAGAGTTTGATAAAGCATGTGGCCGTGGAGCCTGTGGAGCTGTGCAGGTATCAGACTGTCTAAACATGGCTGATTGATCTTTGATAAGGATGGAGGCCGGGCCAGGCCAGTCCGGGCAAGGGGACGTACACGTCCTGGAAAACAAAATATTTAGTCAGTCCTGACGCTCTCCAGACCTGAGATGCATGCCATAGAGAGTGCTGGAGGAAAGAGTAAGTCACTTGAGCATTCAGATGATACAGTCGGTATGCTAAACTAAATGATGCACAGCCTGGTCTCAGATCTGTTTGTGCTGTCTTGCCAACTCCTATGGTCGTTGGTCATTGGCAAGACAGCACAGACACAACTGGGAGTCTGGGACGAGACTAGCAAAAATGTGCTAACTTTGTTCTTAGTTAGACTGGAAATAGGACATCATCATACAGTGTTTCCCCTATATTCATTGCCCACCGCTGCTAAATTGTTGCCACTGCTGCAAAAATTCTAATGTAATTTTTAAAATATAGATATTGCTGTCGATACGCGCTTTTAAATGAATAGTTGTTTGCTCAAAGACTGGAAGTCTATGAGAACAGCTAGCATGTCATTGCGCTAATGCTAGTAGCAATGCACCCCACCCTTGTTACCACTGCTGAAAGAAATCCTAGGAGAAACACTGTCATCATACAATATGACTGGGGCAACCATCGGGTTACAGAAATCAACAACAGCACAATTCAAATCTGTCAAGACTGATGGTATTGACTCTTACCAATGTAGCCATGTCTCAAGGCTTTTATGTCTGTAGGCAAGAAGACAACCTGTTGTGTATGATATCTGCACATAGATATAGAAGTATGGAGTATGGAAAACATTCTATAAGAATTAACATGTGTGTGTGTGTGTGTGTGTGTGTGTGTGTGTGTGTCTGGTGCATGCATGCGTCTGTTCATTAGTGCATTCATTCATGTGTTGGAGAGAATAACATAATTTATGACTATGAGTTCCATACCCTTTAAAGGAACCAAAGGAGGATAAAGTGCTGTGAAGATGATGTGAATATAATTTCTGAATATTCGACTCCAGGGAGTAAATATTTGGTTTAGCTAAAGCACAATGTCTGTTGGGCTCTGCCAGCTGGATCCGCTTCCCTGACTTCTCTCTCTCCTCTCTCCCCATACTGACTAACAGCCAAAGGGGACTGGAGAGGGGTGGTGGTGGGGTGCGGGCTGGATGTCCTGGGTCCTACGGAGGGTTGGTGGAGGTTTGGGGCTAGAGGTCCTGATGAGGGGTGGTGATGGTGGTGGTAGGGGTTGATCCCTGTCTCCTCTCTCTCTCCCAATACTGGGTAAAATACACAGTTGGGTGGGCTGTGGTGGTGTAAAGTACTTAAGTAAAAATACTTTAAAGTACCACTTAATCTGTACTTTACTTTACTATTTATATTTTTGACAACGTTTTCTTCACTACATTGCTAAAGAAATAATGTACTTTTTACTCCATACAATTTCCCTGACACCCAAAAGTACTCGTTACATTTTGAATGCTTAGCAGGACTGGAAAATGGTCCAAATCAAACACTTATCAAGAGAACATCCCTGGTCGTCCATACTGCCTCTGATCTGGCAGACTCACTAAATACAAATGCTTCTTTAGTAAATGATGTCTGAGTGTTGGAGTGTTTCCCTAGCTATCCGTAAATAAATAATAAAAATGGTGTCGTCTGGTTGGCTTAATGTAACTATGCTTAATGTAAGAAATTTGAAATGATTTATACTTTTACTTTTGATACTTAAGTATATTTATTTTTAAAAGAAGATTTTTAGACTTTTACTAAAATAGTATTTTACTGGGTGACTTTCACATTTACTTGAGTCATTTTCTATTAAGGTATCTTTACTTTTACTGAAGTATGACAATTGGGTACTATTTCCACTATCTGCCTACAGCTAACATGCAACAATGCAAGAATTGAAATACTTATATGTCAGGTACACAGATCAGAAATGAAAGCAATACATTTCTACTACGGTCTCTCCATGTGGTCTGACCAAAATGACTGTTGTTTGATTAGGTTGGTTCACATCCATCAGGTTTTCCCATGTAGCTAATGAGCTTAGTACTGTAGGTCCAAGAGCCAGGGACAAGGCAGAGAGGGGGTTGGGGTTTAAAGGTGTTTGTGACACAATTGTTATGGGGCTTTTGGTGCACTGTCTTTAGATGTGTCACCTAACAGAAGAGCTTCTTCCTCATAATGGCACTACTTTGTTGACTGAGAATCGTTGTTAATATCACAACCCTCATTTTCACACTATTTTAATGCTCAAACAAATGCATTAGACAAACTACAATGTATTGATATTAGATTAACTGCCAAGTTGCATTTCAGAAGCAGACAGACACTTCATCTAGGTTTTTGTCAGGCTAAAATTAAATACAAATTATTTAAATTGCACATGTAGGTAGGGGTAAAGTGACTATGCATAGATAATAAACAGCAAGTAGCAGAAGAGTAAAAAAGGGGGGTCCAATGCAAATAGTCCGGGTAGCCATTTTATTAACTGTTCAGCAGTTTTGTGGTTGGAAGCTGTTAAGTAGCCTTTTGGACCTAGATTTGGCACTCAGGTACCGCTTGCAGTGCAGAGAGAACAGTCTGACTAGGGTGACTGGCGACTTTGACCATTTTTAGGGCCTTCCTCTGACACAGCCTGGTATAGAGGTCCAGGATGGCCCCAGTGATGAACTGGGCCGTACGCACTACCCTCTGTAGTGCCTTGCGGTCGGATGCCGAGCAGTTGCCATACCAGGCGGTGATGCAGCCAGTCAGGATGCTCTTTATGGTGCAGCTGTAGAACTTTTTGAGGATCTGAGGACCCATTCCACATTTCTTCAGTCTCCTGAGGGGGAATAGGCGCACACACACATTTTATGAGGCTACTGTATGTCTTTATGGGTGTGATTAGGTAATGACATGCCTGGGTTGGGTTCAGTAGGGAGAAAACGTTTTAACATTTAGGGACTACTATCTGAACTTGTCCAATGACAACAAAGATAATTGTTTTCCGTAGCAAAACGTTTTTCCTTACTGAACACGACTATCTTCCTCTGTCTTCCCAGGCATGCCATGCTCTGAGTGCTGAAGTAAGGGTGGCCAGATCAGGAGAGCTACTCCTTTCTTCCAGGAAGCTGCTGACGTCTGCCGAGAGGAGGGATCTGTGTCGTAGTAGGGCCACATTGCCATGGCCAGGAGGGGGAGGGGTGTCTAGCTACCGAGCAACCCTACAGAGGACTGACGTTTCTGCCTACATTTCAGGGACCCTCCTGGAAGTGGTTCTGTCCATCGGCAACAGGGGAGACAACATCTCTCCTCCCTGTATCACCACAAGTCCATTGGGCTGGGCTGTCCTGAAAGGTCCCATAACAAATATGAATCTTATGAAATTCAAGTTGATTAAACATTGAGTCAAGTCAGCTTACATAATAAATCATTTGACATGTATATAATCAAATGTGGTTAAAATACTACCTGACTTATCAGAGAGTAGGATAGAGCTATAGCCATTTTGCTTACACTTTTCTGATCCATTCAGTTCTACAGGAAGTGTCTATGAGTAGGGGCTAGGAGACACATTGGAATTCAGAATCAATCTACAGTATTTTCCTCCTGTCTTAACTCCCTCTTGACTCACCCTCCCCTCCCTACTTCACCTTTCTCCCTCCCTATTTCCTATTTCCTCCCTCCCCCTCAGAGCGCCAGCTGCACTCCCCCATGGCGGGGTCCAGCGTGGTGCCGGCAGCTCCGCTGACGGAGGTCAACAAGGAGCTGTCTGACCTCTGTCCCCTGGTCAGTTTCCCGGAGGAGATGGCCTACGTCCTCATGGAGCAGGAGCTGCATCTATACAGCCGGATCTTACCCCTGGACTACCTCTGTTTCCTTACCCTCGACCTGGGGGGCCCTGATCAGCCACAGCCCCAGGGGCAGACACACCAACCTGTACAACCCCATCTTATGGCTGGCTGCAGACGGCCCCACAATGCTGTAGAGGACCTGGTCACAAGATTCAATGAGGTGAGAGAGACATAACCCAGCAATACGGTGCATTAAAACTTAAAGCAGATTTACCTAGCTCGGTGGAGACCCTATTGTAAGAACCTCAAGAGTTAACCAATCCTGTGAATGGGTTAGGCAACTCAGGTGTCTATACTCCATCAGAAAAGTTAGATAAGACGGAAGTTTATGAAGTAGGGCAACAAAAAGCGAGTAATGTAGAGATCTATGGGTCTTCAGCGAAGTCCAGCCGACCTTCTGATACAGAATGCAGTGATGAGTATCAAAACGGTCACCTGTAACAAAATGAAGGGCATTATGGTAGATTGCATACAAAGGTTTAAGAGTAGTAGCAGCTCCACTTTGATACATGATATAACTATAATCAAGAACAGATAAAAAGGTTGACTGAATAATCTGCTTCCCACTGCTTAGAGAAAAGCACAATGTGTTTCTGTAGAAAAAGCCTACTTTCAATCTTAGCTTCTTAACCAGCTCATCTATATGTTTTTTTAAACGTCAAATCCATATCAATCCAAATGCCTAAGTACATTATTTATATGCGGGAACACGTTTGATTGGAGAACCATCTAATGAGTGAACATATAGTTCATCTGAAACATTCTTACGAGAGTGTAAAAATAACATGCATTTCGTTTTGCATGAATTAAAAACAAGCTTTAAATTAACAAGGGATTTCTGCATAGCTATAAAATCTTACTGTAGTTTTTACACAGCCAGATCAACAGTGGGGGCAATAACATACATAATAATATCATCCGTAAATAGATGGAGTAAACTCTTTTACAGATTGACCATTGGATTTTATATAAGTAGTGAAGAGAACAGGTCACAAAAACGACCCATGTGGTACGACCCCTGTGGTACTTCAAGGGCACATATATACAAATACAATCAGTGGAAATAGGGGCCAGGTGTGCGCAATGAAAGTTACAGAGGGATCCGTGACACAGGCGTCAGAGCTCAGGCCTATCAAGGATAACTTATTCAATAAATTAGCATGATCAACGGTATCAAAAGCTTTTGACAGGTCCACAAACAGAGCAGCACATCTAATTTCAGTCTCCAAAGCATTGACAAGATAATTAACAACTAAAGTGGTTGCTGTAATAGTGCTATGCCCAGGCCTAAACGCTGAATACATTTCTCAGATAAAACAGTTGTACATTTACCAAGGATTCAAGAATCTTGGCTAGACAAGGAAGCTAAACAAGGAAGCCTTGAAATGGGGCGATAATTATTAAGATCACTACTATCCCTGCCCTTATGGAGTGGCAGCACAAGAGCTGATTTCCATACTCTTGGAATATTTCCTGATAGCAACATTAATTAAAACATATGGGTTATTGAGCCAACAGTGATGGGCGATGCATGCTTAAGCAGACCAGGATCCAATTGGTCAGCCCCTGTGGATTTCTTGTCGTCTTTTGTTAGCAAAGCATACAGGATTTCATTTTATGTAAATTGCCTAAAAGAAAAGCTTTTACTATCATTTCTCTGATCATTCAGAAAGTTGCCCCTATCAGCATTCCGGCCCAATATCATTGTGAATAGGCTGAGAAGTTCTTTCAAAGAGATAGCGCGCCAAAATAAAATGGTGGTTAAATGCATCAAATGCATTTTTTTCCTGTAATGAGGCCAGTGTCTGAATTAAGTTGTTGTATCTGAGAGGAGGCAAGAGAACCCTTCAGGGATTTGACAGTTTTCCAGAATTTAGCCGGGTTCCATTACAATCCGAAAGAGTGGTTACATAGTAATTTGATTTTGCCTTTCTGATTTGTCTTACACACAATGATTCCTCAGTTGCTTAAAAGCTTGCCAGTCAGGGTGCTTGGTCTTGACCCAAGCATCATCTCTTTTTTGAATGACTTCAATTCATTTCAGAGTGAACCTGGCATTCGATCTACCTTTAACCCTTTATTTTTTTAAGGGAGCATGATTATCCACAGTAGTATTGAAAACATCTGCAAAAAGGCTCAAAGCTAAATCAGATTCAGGGATAGCTGAAATACAATCAAGATCACTAAAATAAAGATCATGTCAAAAAGCCTGTTCACTGAAGTTTTTAAAGTTTGTCTTTGTGATGACACAAGACTTAAAAACCTCTTAAGGATCCGCTCCTTTCCAAAATTTTCGCCTAAAATGACATCTACACCCAAATCTAACTGCCTGTAGCTCAGGACCTGAAGCAAGGATATGCATATTCTTGATTCCATTTGAAAGGAAACACTTTGAAGTTGTGGAAATGTGAAATGAATATAGGAGAATATAACACATTAGATCTGTGAAAAGATAATACAAAGAAAAAAACATGCGTTTTTTTGTACCATCATCTTTGAAATGCAAGAGAAAGGCCATCATGTATTATTCCAGCCCAGGCGCAATTTATATTTTGGCCACTAGATGGCAGCAGTGTATGTGCAAAGTTTTAGACTGATCCAATAAACCATTGCATTTCTGTTAAAAAAATTGTTTCAAGACTGTCCAAATGTGCCTAATTGGATTATTAATAACTTGTCAAGTTCATAACTGTGTACTCTCCTCAAACAATAGCATGGTATTCTTACACTGTAATAGCTACTGTACATTGGACGGTGCAGTTAGATTAACAAGAATTTAAGCTTTCTGCCAAAATCAGATATGTCTATGTCCTAGAAAATGTTCTTGTTACTTACAACCTCATGCTAATCGCATTAGCCTACATTAGCCTTTCCAAATCATAATTTAGGTCACCCAGGATAATAACTTCTGATTTAATAAAAGAAGACAACAAACTAGGCTTTGGTTGCTATCGTGCAACAGCCCAAGTCCTCTATGTGATTTGAAAACCAAGGGGGTATTCAAGTTAATGGAATTTACATTTGAACTAAAAGCACTGGGTGAGCAGACCACAGTGGGCTTCTCTTTTGAGCTAACAAAAGCAGATCTACGAGTGAAGTTCAAACTAATGGGTGCAAGATTACAAATGACAAGACCCCTGGCAGTACGATAACGCTTAGAAAGAATGGGAGGTATTGCCATAGCAGGGCTTGGTCTGTCTCTGAGTAAATATTTTAAAGTGGCCTTAACGTTTGGAGAGAGCGTAGTTGTGCTATGGTTATTTTGCAAACAACCTTCCCACAGCTTCTGGCAACGGTGCAGAATACCTAGCGAGCATATAACATTTCTTAGGTGGGAATTTCAGTACTTCAGCATAATGTTTCCTACAGGTTTCCTCATGGTTTTATTAAAAGTAATGTACTCAAATTGTTCTGAGAACGTCTAGAAACAACATTCTTCTGTGGGAATTTCAGTACTTCAGCATAACATTTTCTGCAGGTTTCCTCATGTATCTATTTAAAAGTCATGTTCTCAGAACATTAAGAAAACCAATAGTAATGTTCAAAGAACTTTCTAAGAATATTATTTACAAATATATACATTCCGTTCTCACCATGTACACTCTCTCTATCCTCTATCTTGCTAAGTGTGTTCAGGTTTGTTGGCCTAAGCAAATTAATTTCCATGTGTCCTATGATGTATTGTTGTGTGTTGTCTCTACCTTCTTGCCCTTTGTGCTGTTGTCTGTGCCCAATAATGTTTGTACCCTGCTAACATGTTGTGCTGCTGCCATGTTGTGTTGCTACCATGTTGTTGTCATGTTGTGTGGCTGCCATGCTATGTTATCGTGTTAGGTCTCCCTTTATGTAATGTTGTGTTGTCTCTCTTGTCGTGATGTGTGTTTTGTCCTATATTTTCATTTATTTTATTTTTTAATCCCAGCCCCCATCCCCGCAGGAAGCCTTTAGCCTTTTGGTAAGCCATCATTGTAAATAAGAATTTGTTCTTAACTGACTTGCATAGTTAAATAAAGATTAAATAAAATTTACAGAAATTAAATATCTGTGCTTGGAATTCAAAACCGTTAACCTAAGCTAGCAGTGTAATATACAGTTGAAGTTTGGAAGTTTACATACACCTTAGCCAAATACATTTAAACTCAGTATTTCACAATTCCTGACATTTAATTCTAGTAAAAATTCCCTGTCTTAGGTCAGTTAGGATCACCACTTTATTTTAAGAATGTGAAATGATAGTAGAGAGAATGATTTATTTAAGCATTTATTTCTTTCATTTATTTCTTACATACACTCAATTAGTATTTGGAAGCATTGCCTTTAAATTGTTTAACTTGGGTCAAACGTTTCAGGTAGCCTTCCACAAGCTTCCCACAATAAGTTGGGTGAATTTTGGCCCATTCCTCCTCACAGAGCTCCTCACAGAGCTGGTATAACTCAACTCGCCGTAGCTTTTGTATGGCGGTTTTGGAGCAGTGGCTTCTTCCTTGCTGAGCGTCCTTTCAGGTTATGTCGATGTAGGACTCGTTTTACTGTGGATATACAGTGAGGGAAAAAAGTATTTGATCCCCTGCTGATTTTGTGCGTTTGCCCACTGACAAAGAAATGATCAGTCTATAATTTTAATGGTAGGTTTATTTGAACAGTGAGAGACAAAATAACCTAAAAAAAATCCAGAAAAATGCATGTCAAAAAATTTTGAAATTGATTTGCATTTTAATGAGGGAAAGAAGTATTTGACCCCTCTGCAAAACATGACTTAGTACTTGGTGGCAAAACCCTTGTTGGCAATCACAGAGGTCAGATGTTTCTTGTAGTTGGCCACCAGGTTTGCACACATCTCAGGAGGGGTTTTGTCCCACTCATCTTTGCAGATCTTCTCCAAGTCATTAAGGTTTCGAGGCTGACGTTTGGCAACTCGAACCTTCAGCTCCCTCCACAGATTTTCTATGGGATTAAGGTCTGGAGACTGGCTAGGCCACCTAGGCCACTCCAGGACCTTAATGTGCTTCTTCTTGAGCCACTCCTTTGTTGCCTTGGCCGTGTGCTTTGGGTCATTGTCATGCTGGAATACCCATCCACGACCCATTTTCAATGCCCTGGCTGAGGGAAGGAGGTTCTCACCCAAGATTTGACGGTACATGGCCCCGTCCATCGTCTCTTTGATGCGGTGAAGTTGTCCTGTCCCCTTAGCAGAAAAACACCCCCAAAGCATAATGTTTCCACCTCCATGTTTGACGGTGGGGATGGTGTTCTTGGGGTCATAGGCAGCATTCCTCTACCTCCAAACACAGCGAGTTGAGTTGATGCCAAAGAGCTCCATTTTGGTCTCATCTGACCACAACACTTTCACCCAGTTGTCCTCTGAATCATTCAGATGTTCATTGGCAAACTTCAGATGGGCATGTATATGTGCTTTCTTGAGCAGGGGGACCTTGCGGGCGCTGCAGGATTTCAGTCCTTCACGGCGTAGTGTGTTACCAATTGTTTTCTTGGTGACTATGGTCCCAGCTGCCTTGAGATCATTGACAAGATCCTCCCATGTAGTTCTGGGCTGATTCCTCACCGTTCTCATGATCATTGCAACTCCACAAGGTGAGATCTTGCATGGAGCCCCAGGCTGAGGGACATTGACAGTTCTTTTGTGTTTCTTCCATTTGCGAATAATCGCACCAACTGTTGTCACCTTCTCACCAAGCTGCTTGGCGATGGTCTTGTAGCCCATTCCAGCCTTGTGTAGGTCTACAATCTTGTCCCTGACATCCTTGGAGAGCTGGCCATTGGCCATGGTGGAGAGTTTGGAATCTGATTGATTGATTGCTTCTGTGGACAGGTGTCTTTTATACACGTAACAAACTGAGATTAGGAGCACTCCCTTTAAGAGTGTGCTCTTAATCTCAGCTCGTTACCTGTATAAAAGACACCTGGGAGGCAGAAATCTTTCTGATTGAGAGGGGGTCAAATACTTATTTCCCTCATTAAAATGCAAATCAATTTATAACATTTTTCACATGCGTTTTTTCTGGATTTTTTTGTTGTTATTCTGTCTCTCACTGTTCAAATAAACCTACCATTAAAATTATAGACTGATCATTTCTTTGTCAGTGGGAAAACGTACAAAATTAGCAGGGGATCAAATACTTTTTTCCCTCACTGTAGATACTTTTGTACCGGTTTCCTCCAGCATCTTCACAAGGTCCTTTGCTGTTGTTCTGGGATTGATTTGCACTTCTCGCACCAAAGTATGTTCATCTCTAGGAGACAGAACGCATCTCCTTCCTGAGCGGTATGACGGCTGCGTGGTACCATGGTGTTTATACTTGCATAAGATTGTTTGTATAGATGAACGTGGTACCTTCAGGTGTTTGGAAATTGCTCCCAAGGATGAACCAGACTTGTGAAGGTCTAAAAAAGAATTCTGAGGTCTTGGCTGATTTCGTTAGATTTTCGCATGATGTCAAGCAAAGAGGCACTGAGTTTGAAGGTAGGCCTTGAAATACATCCACAGGTACACTTCCAATTGACTCAAATTATGTAAATTAGCCTATCAGAAGCCTCTAAAGCCATGACATCATTTTCTGAAATTTTCCAAGCTGTTTAAAGGCATAGTCAACTTAGTGTATGTAAACTTCTGACCTACTGGAATTGTGATACAGTGTATGATAAGTGAAATAATCTGTCTGTAAACAATTGTTGGAAAGATTACTTGTGTCATGCACAAAGTAGATGTCCTAACCGCCTTGCCAAAACTATAGTTGTGAACAAGAAATTTGTGGAGTGGTTGAAAAACAAGTTTTAATGACTCCAACCTAAGTGTATGTAAACTTCAGCTGTAGCAGAACATGATTTAATTACATTTAAATAAACTATCATAAACCGTTCTCAGAATGTTAATTAAACCTCCCAGGAAGTCTTTCAGGGAACCATGGTAAAATGTTCTCAGAACCTCCCTTCACCCTAAACACTGACGTTCCCAGAACAGACAAAATGTTTACTTCCATTTAAGAACGTTTTTTAAAAAAGGCTCAATTTTACAGGTCAGCAAACTTATGGCTTCGTTCTCAGAACCAATGGGAATCCAAAAATATACGTTCCCACAACTTTCAAGGAACCAAATGTGCTAGCTGGGAACTAACCTACTATGTGTCTCAGCATGGGGCATCGTTGGTCCACCTCTAGAGTAACTGTGCCTGAGACCAGGAGCCTAATTTATAAACCATGCACACGTACAAAATGTCCCATAAAATGTGCATCTGCAAGTTTTGACGCAAATGTTGGCATTCATACAAATTTTACTTGAGAATGTGCTCACCTTCTCGCAAACGTTAGACCATGCTTACACACATGTCAGGCTGAGGGTAACTGGTGAAAAAAGGAGTCAGGTGCAGGAAAGCAGAGATGCGTGGACAAGGTAATTTTAATGACGAAGCACCAGTACAAAACAATATCTCAGGTGCGGGAAAAAATACCTGTCACTAATAAACGGGCGTAAAATTACAATACCCGGCAACAACAAAACCATCCGTCAGTAACAGCCTGAGACATAAAACAATCACGCACACAAACATGGGGGAAACAGAGGGTTAAATAATGAACATGTAATTGGGGAATTGAAACCAGGTGTGAAAAACAAAGACAAAACAAATGGAAAAATGAAAAGTGGATCGGCGATGGCTAGAAAGCCGGTGACGTCGACCGCCGAAAGCCGCCCGAACAAGGAGAGGCACCAACTTCGGCTGAAGTCGTGACAGCACATCTGTTAGTGGTTGAAATATTGTATTGCAAGCTGGCAAGTAAGTATTTTGTGCAAATGGAGGATAGGATGAAAAGCTTATTCATAAAAAACTAAAAACAGGAAAACATATTAACAAGAATGCAACCATTATTGAGAAGAGCGGAAATCTGTTTTATTTTTAGAATCTAAAATAATTTGACATAGAAATCTTATAATTAGGGTGCAGTGGTTTAAGGCACTGCATTGCAGTGCTAGAGGCGTCACTACATACCTGAGTTTGATTCCAGGCTGTGTCACAACTGGCCATTATTCGGGAGTCCCATAGGGCAGCGCAAAATTGGCCCAGCGGTGTCCGGGTTAGGGGAGGGTTTGGCCGGGGGGGCTTTACTTGGCTCATCGTGCTCTAGCGACTCCTTGTGTTGGACCGGGTGCCTGCAGGCTGACCTCAGTTGTCAGTTGAATGGTGTTTCCTTCGACACATTGGTGCAACTGGCTTCTGGGTTAAGCGGGTGAGTGTTAAGAAGCGTGGTTTGGCGGGTCGTGTTTTGGGGGATGCATGACATGACTCCCGAGCCCGTTGGGGAGTTGCAGCGATGAGACAAGATTAAAATTGGGAAGAAAAAGGGGTATAAAATCAATCTTATAATTAGACATAAGAATCTTTTTCCTACTTATTTATTTTCATAATTTCTGCAGAACACACTCACCGGCCAGTAGGTACACCCATCTAGTACTGGGTCGGACAGCGCTTTGCCTCCAGAACAGCCTGAATTCTTCAGGGCATGGATTCCACAAGTCGGAAATATTCCACAGGGATGTTGGTCCATGCTGACGCGATGGCATCACGCAGTTTCTGCATATTGGACGGCGGTACACCACTGCCAGCCTGTACCGTTTACAGCAGGCAGGATGGGTCCATGGACTCATGCTGCTTACGTCAAATCCTGACTCTGCCATCAGCATGACTCAACAGGAACCGGTATTTGTCGGACCAGGCAATGTTTTTCCACTCCTTAATTGTCCAGTGTTGGTGATCGCTTACCCACTGGAGCCGCTTCTTCTTGTTTTTAGCTGATAGGAGTGGAACCCGGTGTGGTCGTCTGCTGCAATAGCCCATCCGTGACAATGATCGACACAACTTGAACCTAATAGCCTAGTAAATAGATAGGCTATATGTATTTCAAGTGTTGCAATATCATAGGCAGTGCTGTTTATAATACCGGTATACTGTACAGTTGAAATTAGTAGCTGATATTTTACATTGAAGTAGGCTTATGTATGTACGGTATGTGCACAGACTTTTCAGAAATGGCGCATACAGAAATAGAGTGTGAAATTTATGCAACGGTTTTAAATGAGGCCCCTGAAGACTTGTGTTGGCTTCCAGAGCTAATGCATTGGCGTTAGCTCAATGGGCTAACGCAGTCCTGTTACACAAAGGTAACCCAGGATTCACACCCAGTTTGTTACACTTACAGTTACTGTATTTTCCAGGTGAGCTCCTGGGTGACGTGGATGATTATGACAGCCGGTTCTATGGAGGAGAAGAGAGAGGTGTTCTCATGTCTGGTCCATGTGGCCAGGTGCTGTTGGAACATGGGAAACTATAACACCGTCATGGAGTTCCTGGCTGGACTCAGGTAGAAGCAAGGATAGAACCAATTATTCAAGGGAACACTCAGCATCTCCCTATTCACACTCAGCATCTCCCCATCCTACCCTTCAGGTCTCGCAAGGTGCTTAAGATGTGGCAGTTCATGGACCAGTCGAACATCGAGACCATGCGTGCCCTGAAAGATGCCATGGCGCACCACGAGACGTCTGCAGAGTACAGGAAGGTAGTCTCACGTGCCCTCCACATCCCGGGCTGCAGGGTAGTGCCCTTCTGTGGGGTCTTTCTGAGAGAGCTAGGGGAGGCCCTGGATGGAGCAGCTAGCCTGATCAGCCTCAGACCACGCCTCAGCTCACAGGACTCTGTGGAGGTGAGGAATGATACATTATTTGCCTGGTCCCAGATCTGTTTGGAGGGTGTGACAATTGCCATAAGAGTTGGCAAGACAGTGAAAAAAAATCTAGGATCAAGTTAGTGCATTGATATCACTGCACCTTTTTTCACCTGTTGTTTCCCATACTTCCTTCTGTGATATTCCTTACAAGACATTTAAATAACAAGTTTAATGTTTCAAATTGTATTGTCACGTGCCCAAGTATAGTGAAATACCTTTCTTGCAAGCTCTTCCCCAACAATGCAGTAATCAATATTTTTGGTACTATAAAAAAAGTAAACTAGAACAAAAACACAAGAAATAGAAGAGCATGAGAAACTAAGAAGCTATATACAGGGTCAGTGCCAATACCATATTTACAATGTGCAGGGATATTGGAGTGGTATAGGGGTAGATATGTGTAGGGGTAAGGTGACTAGGCATCAGAATATATTATAGACAGAGTAGCAGCAGCGTATGTAATGGTTGTATGTGAGTGTGTGCGCTTGTCTGTGGAGTCAGTATGAACATGTGTGCGTGTTATGTGTGTGTGAGCAAATGAAATGTGTGTGTGTGTGCGTGTGCGTGTATGTGTGTTGGAGTGTCAGTGTGTGTATGTGTGAGTGTGCATAGTCAGTGGGAAAATAAAAACAAAATAGAAGATTCAATGCAGCTAGTCTGTGTAGCCATTTTGTTAGCTGTTTAGCAGTGTTATGGCTTGGGAAAAGAAGCTGTTCAGGAGACTGTTGGTGTCAGACTTGTTGCTCCGGTACCGCTTGCCATGCAGAAGCAGAGAGAACAGTCTATGGCTTTGGTGGCTGGAGTCTTGAACAATTCTCCGGGCCTTCCTTTCAAACCGCCTGATATAGAGATCCTGGATGGCAAGGAGCTGGGCCCCAGAGATGTACTGGACTGTCCACACCACTCGCTATAGCGCCATTTAATCAAGGGCTGTGCAGTTTCCATACCAGGCAGTGATGCAGCCAGTCAAGATACTCTCGATGGTGCAGCTGTAGAACTTTTTGAGCATTTGAGGGCCCATGACAAATCTTTTCAACCTCCTGAGGGGGAAGAGATGCTGTCATGCCTTCTTCACAACTGTTTGCATGTGTGTGGACAAATTAAGTCCTTAGTGAGTTCTATCCAAATATCAAGTGCATTATAGACCTTTTTCTTATCGAAGTCCATCCCTTCATGCCAAAAGTGAATCTCCACACAAACCGACTCATCATGAATATACTTTAGTAACTGTTCTCATCTTAAACACCACCATGTCTTCTTTCCATAGTTTCTCTCTGACTACAACGGACAGGACAACTTCCTGCAACGGGCTGGGCCAGATGGGCTCAACCAACCAGAGAAGGAAGCAACTGTCAATAACATCCTGCAGACCATCCGTAGCTGCAACCGCAGTATGGAGTCTGAGGATGGGGAGGAGTCCGGAGGGGCTGGTGACGGGAGCATCCCTGGTTCACGTAAAAACTCCTTCATGGACAGCTACCGCAACCAGTAAGTGTTCACAATGGATGCGCCTAACTTTTTAGTGGATCGTGCTGGATTTTGGCTTTGATTGTGCTAGAGAGTGTCAATAAAATTTGGAAACACTGGTACCACAACACCATACGATATGTTGAGCTGCTATCTGATACAAGTTAGGTGAAGTTGGCTCTCCATTTCAATATTTCATTGTATTAAATATAATTGTCAATGCATTATCATTTGTTTTGCATTTTGCTTCTTTAGAAATGTTTGTGTTGGTGTCTAATTGTATATAGTCTACATCAATTTGAACGTTTTTGGGGGTTATTTTCCTCTCCTGAAACCCTCTTCTCTGCAATTGGTCAGGTTCACCGTGGGCGATCTCTCTGACTCTGCGGGTGACCCATCTGACCTATCACAGGGCAAAGACCCAGACCTCCAGGGTACTGGTGAGAGGACTCAGAAGGCCTTTGCCCATGGTACGGAGCTCATCCCCTGGTACATCCTTTCCCTCCACCCCCACGTGCAGCACTTCCTCCAGCAGGGATCCACTGTGATCCATTACGATCAGGACTCCCACCTCACCGCCCGCTGCCTGCTCAGACTCCAACCTGACAATTGTGTCCTCACCTGGGCCAAGCTCCACAGTGGCGGTGGGGGCCTCCCTTGTTCTAGCCCTGTCCCTGACTCATCCAAGCTTCGGAGCCCCACCGGGTCAGGGGCTGGTGGTCAGACCCTCCCCCACTGCAGGCCTCAGTACTGTGGGCAGTCTATACTGAAAGGCCTGGCGGATGGATTCCTGGATCTCTCCGTGGCTAAAGCTGTCTTCATGGGCCATCCAGGGGCTGACATTCAGGCGGTATGCCTGCAGAACAAGCTCTCCTGTGGGCTGAGCCTGGAGGAGTGTGGGGTGACTCTGCTCTATGGGCTCCATACAACAGACAACAGGTTATTACACTTTGTGGCCCCCAGAAACACAGCTAGGATGGTGTATTCTGGGCTGCAGGCCCTGTTAGCTGCTCACAGGAGGATGAGGAGGTTCCCTGACCAAAGGCTGCAGTGGCTCCGTGGGAAGTACATCAACCTCTATCAGGTGAGGGACTGTGATGTAGTGATGGAGTCAAGTGTTTCAGTCTGAGTCAGAGACACTACAGGCAACACTAATGGTGTCACCAGTCATGAAAATCATGACACGAGTGAGTCCTGGACTCGAGCACTTCAACAGTGTTCCTCTGTCTTCTAGGAGGATGGCAGGTACGAGGGTCCGACATTAGCCCAGGCCATCGAGCTGTTTGGAGGCAGGAGATGGAGTGTGGGTGCTGGTAGCATGGAGAAGTCTGGAGCTCAGAAGAACAGCCATCTCACTGTGACCTCCAATCAGAAGACTGGTAGCTCCAATAAAAAGAAAAAGAAGGCTGTGACTAGGGTGAGAAAACATATTTGTAGTAGAGATTTATTCAACTCCTGCACAAATTCCTGGTGCTGGGTTGGAAGAGCATGTCGAGTCAGTTTCAATAAAATAACTAAATTGTGTGTTTGTGTGTGTGTGTGTGTGCGTGTGGTGATAGGGGGACAGTGGGGATGCCACAGATGATGAGATGGTGTCACAGAAGGTGAAGAGCGGTTGGGATATCTTAGTGCGGAGTGCACCGGACCCAACAGACAACATGGACCAAGACCAAGACCAAGATGACAACAGCTATGGTTTCCCAGGGCCTCTCTCCCCATCCAGCAGTAGATCCATGGTCATTAGCACATCTTCCTCCTCCATCTCCTCCTCATCCTCAGCCTCCAATCAGAAGGCTCAACTGGGGTAATATGCTACAAAGTGGGGTATATTCTTCATTATAAACTGGGTGGTTCGAGCCTGAATGCTGATTGGTTGACAGCCGTGGTATATACCACGGGTATGACAAAGCATTTATTTTTACTGCTCTAATTACGTTTGTAACCAGTTTATAATAGCAATAAGGCACCTATGGGGTTTGTGGTATATGGCCAATATACCACGGCTAAGGGCTGTATCCAGGCACTCCACGTTGCGTCATGGAAAGAAAAGCCCTTAGGCGTGGTATATTGGCCATATATCACACCCCCTCGTGCCTTATTGCTTAAGTGTGTGAGTGTGTATATGCTTAATGTTTCATTCATTTGTGTGTGATAATGTTTGTGCTGGAATTCGGTACACATAACATCTCTTTTAATGTGTATTTTTATTGGCTTCTCACTTCAGTAATAGGCCCAATCAGACGCTACCTAGCCGGGGTAAGAGCCAATCAAAGAGCTTCCAGAACCTCATGGTATCAGATGGCACCATGAGCTTTACTGAGTTTATTGAGCTCTTTAAGTCCTTCAGGTAATCTGTTCTAACTCAACATGTATCTATCTATGCCGTAAATGGTGTAATAAAGTAACTGTTATTAAAGGTATATTCCTTAAGATTTTCCCAGTGTATTTCCCAGTGCCAAATACAGCCAGTATTTCACCAATGGCAGATTGTGGCTTTCCAGATAGGGCTTTCAGTAGTGTGTTTGATTTCTCACTAGCATGACCTAGAAAGATGACTACAATTGATTGATCTACAATTGAGTGAATTGGGGCCTACATATTTTGTTCCCATGTTGGTGTGTAGTATCCGGAGTCGTAAGGACCTGAAAGATGTGTTTGATGCCCATGCTGTGCCCTGTGGTCAGTCTGCCTCTGAGCCTGCTCCTCTCTACACTCACCTCAGCATCGACGACACAGTCACAGAACTGCAGCCAGACCTGGGTGAGTTACCTGCCCAGTTGGGGTCAATTCCATTTAGATTCTATAGGAGTAATGTAGCCTGGTCCCAGATCTGTATGTGTTGTATAGTAATGCTTGGCTTGCTACGGACCACTGGCGTTGATGAGAAAAGCACCAACAGATCTGGAATCGGGCTAGAAATAACAGCAGGCTAGAAATAACAGCAGGCTAGAAATAACAGCAGGCTAGAAATAACAGCAGGCTAGAAATAACAGCAGGCTAGAAATAACAGCAGGCTAGAAATAACAGCAGGCTAGAAATAACAGCAGGCTAGAAATAAGTCTTCAAACTACAAACTTACAGGAAGCTCAGAAAATGTGGATTGTGAAAAGCCCTTAAGTGTCCTAACATAAACTCAGCTACTCATATTTGCTTTAAATATTTATTTGTATTTTCCCCCATACTAGACCTTCTGACACGTAACAGCCTGGATCTTGGCCTTTCCATCCGGATCAAGCGACACATGTCAGACAATCAGAAGCATATTTCAGACGCCATAGCTGCAGCCAGCATCGTGACCAACAGTACTGGCGTGGAGAGTGTCTCGCTGGGAGCTCTGGGCATGACCATCATACACCTCAATGACTTCCTGGTCAACTGTCAGGGAGAGAACCACTCGCATGATGAAGTTCTAAGAATCATCCAGGTGTGTGTGTGTGTCATTGTCGGTGTCTGTGCGTGTGTACTTTATACTTTGTCTTTTGTCAGACAATCTTCCACTGAATTAATGTAAGAGACGTGTTGTGTATTCCAGAAATTTGAACCGTCTGCCAGTTTGCGTCAGATTGGCTGGATGTCCTTTGAGGGATTTGCACGGTCAGTATTTTTAGTATGTGTTTGTGATCCCTGCGGGAATTGTACACATGACCCTGACATTGCTAGCACCTTGCTCTTACAAACTGAGCCAAAAAGGACCACAATTCAGAAATGACCTAGGTTTGCTTTCCCCTGCTATAAGGTATCTGATGGACAAGGACAACTCTGCTTCCAAACTGGAGGAGACTCAGCTGAATGTGTTAGAGCTCCAGTACCCTCTGTCTTACTACTACATCGCTACATCACACAACACCTACCTGACTGCCCACCAACTCAAGGGAGAGTCATCTGTGGAGCTGTACAGCCAGGTGAGAATCAGAACACATGGTATTACCATGATGGGGATAACACTCCATGTAATGTTATTTACTCAAACCGATTGAGTGTACAGCAATACAGCTGTTGTGCTGACAAACTGTCAGTGAAAAGCCTTTCCAGTAGCAAATTTGGAGGGAAGCCCTACCAGGACTTGAACCTGAGCCCTTGCGTCAAATCCAATTACATCAAGAGATCCAAACCTTCTTGATCCAAGCCATAGAGGTCTCTAGGTGTGGTGGTAAGGTTGCTACATTATTGTTTGTTTGGTTTCTTCTTGTTTCAGGTGCTCCTGCAGGGATGCAGGAGTGTTGAACTGGACTGTTGGGATGGAGACGATGGCATGCCAATCATCTATCATGGACACACCCTCACTACCCGCATACCCTTCAAGGTGTGTTGAGTTGAATTGAGCTGAGCTGAGTTGAATTGGGTTGGGTAAGTTGAGTTGAGTTGAGTTGATCTGGGTTGAATTCAGTAGATTTGAGTTGGTTTGAGCAGGTTTGAGCTCAAATAAGACAAGATCACTTTATTAGTCAACTGCACACAAGGTCCAACCGAAATTTGACTTCCACTTATAACCCACCCCTCCGAAAGACACACACATACATAGACCAGTTTTGGAGAGGTGCAGGGTGCCACACTGGGCACCCGGGAGGCTGTTGTTGTGGGGGGTTAAATGCCTTGCTCAAGGGTACAGCAGCATCTAGTATTTGATACCAGCAACATTTTCGGTTGCCAGCTCACTTCCCGCCAGATTTTTCCTGTCAGAACCAGGATTCGAACTGGCAACCCACCAGTTGTTGGCTCGCCTCTCTAACCGCTAGGCTACCTGCCGCACATGTAATCCAGTTCCTCCTCCCATTCCTGCAGGATGTGGTGGAAGCAGTGAACCGATCAGCCTTCGTGACCTCTGACCTGCCTGTGATGCTGTCCATAGAGAATCACTGCTCCCTGCCGCAGCAACGCAAGATGGCCAACATCTTCAAGGTGAGTAGGCCTACTTACTGTCCTGTCCAGTTCATTGTTGAAATGTTGAGATGTAAAATGGGATCTCATGCTTGTTGGTGTTTTACTCAGGAAAGTGGATATTCAGGTGGCAGATCAAAAAAAAGGTTAGGGTTAGAGGGGTTGAGGTTAGGGTTAGAGGGGGTGAGGTTAGGGTTAGAGTTGAGCTTAGGTATAGAGTTAGTGAACCGGAACATATACATTGCCTTTAATAAGTCAATCATAATTGATCCGTCTTCCCTTAGAAAAACAGATTAGAACTCTGATGGTGTGTATGTGTGTTGTCCTTCAACAGACTGTGTTTGGGGATAAGCTGGTGACAAAGTTCCTGTTTGAGAGTGATTTCTCGGATGACCCGCTGTTGCCATCACCATGGCAACTGAGGGGGAAAATCCTCCTCAAGAACAAGAAGCTGAAAGCTCACCAGACGCCGGTGGACATCCTCAAACAGAAAGCAAGGCCACTGATATTGAACACACTAAACAAAAGTTGTCTTAACAGTTACTGATTCAGTCCTTTATCTATATCATGTGCTGTACTGTATGTACCTAAAATGATGGTACACTGATACGTAATTAGAAGGAACTAAGATTGTCCTAAATAACTCTTCCTGATACAGGCTCACCAGTTGGCACAGATGCATGCTCAGGCCAGTAGTGTGATGCCTCCTCCCTTCCCAACCATCAACAATGAGGAAGAAGAGGAAGAAGAGTATGAGGATGAATACGACTATGAGTACGAATCACTATCTGATGGTATGATCACACCATCAATAGCATCCCAGTGTATGCCAGTTTATAGTCAAGCCATTTCGGTCGTAACACCCTCATAATACCCTCAAACAGCATACTATTGATTATCCCAATTCTTCTACTCATCCTGTGACCCCCTACTCACTCTTCCTCTGCAGCTGACGTCCCAACTTTATCTCCTGCTTCTTATGTCCCAGAAGGTAATACAAGTAATCAAATGAACCACTTAAGATTTGCTAAGCCCACGGCATGCTTGTTGTCCTGTTGCTGAATAGATTTGTGCAGTGCTCAAGTACACTGGCAGTGACTGTGTCCATTGCATAAGGGGGTTGTGATATTCAAAAGATTTGTATCTACTAAATGAGTATCCACTGATACTCAATTTGATTACCAAGTGGGTCAAAGAAAAGAGATTGCTTGAAAGCCAGTCGTTTTTGGCCAAATGTTTGAATGTTACATAGTTCTTTGTCACCGAAAACATCAAATTAGATTACACTGAATGAGTGCGTGTTTTTGTTTAGACTGCAATAATAATGTATTTGGTTGGGAATGTCTACGTTGATACAGATAATATCTTGGAGGATAGACCGGAGGGAAAGTCTTCATCAGGGGAGAAGTTACAGACTGATCACAGTGACGAAGTCCCCAAGAAGATGAAGAAATGCGAGAGTGCTACTCAGAACAAAGGAAAGGTGAGGTTGTCCTCCATCTCCATTCGTCACATTTGGTTGGATCCAGTAAATGCAGAAACAAAAAAGCAAATTAACCAGTTTGTACCTTAATGTTTGATTAATCCCAGCATGAGACATGGGGTTAAACATTTAAAAATGCATATTTGACATGGATGGATATTATTGGTATTTGTCTGAAATAGTTTTGTATTTTTATACACACACAACACACACACATACATACACACACACAGGTATTTGACAAGGAGCTGGAGGAAGAATTCAAGCTGCCTCGAAGCAAGAAGGAAGGACGCCAGATAGCCCAGGAGCTCTCAGATCTGGTGATCTACTGTCAAGCTGTCAAATTCCCAGGTAGTTCCTTACATTACATCCTCTTCTGTAAACAAACTATACAATTCCTTGTAAATAGGTTTGTTTCCAGTCTTTTGATATAATTGTAGGTATAGGCCTATATAATATCTCTGAAGCATTTGTCTCACTTGTGAGACCCCTTTACAAAGGTATTTACTATTTTCACATTTGGATGACTTCTGTGTGTATGTGTCCCAGGTCTATCCACCTCTACTCCATCTGAGACTCCCAGGGAGAGAAAGGAGAGAAAGGAAGTTCTTTCTTCTAGAGGAAAGGGCAGGAGGTCCATCTTTGGGAATCCCCCAGGGAAAGGTTTTCCAGGGGACCCATCGACAGTGATGCGCACCCCAGGGCGAGGTAGGCTACAATGCTCACAGAGTTCTAACTCAATGCTAAGGGTCTGCTACTACTTCCTAGACAGGCTGGACATCTTTTGGTTATACTTGAAAGTTAAACCCTTTGCGGTCAGTGTGTCTCACACACACACACACAAACGCATACCTCTAACACACGTCTCTCATAACCCTTTCCCCTAAATCTGAAGGAGCAGCATCAGAGGGCCCCCGTCCCAACTGGGAAGAATCACCCACCTCCCCTCCCTACACCTGTAATGCCTCCCTCAGCTCCCTCATCCGCACCCCAAAATGCTATCACGTCTCCTCGGTCAATGAGAACGCTGCCAAGCGCCTGTGTCGCCGCTACTCCCGGAAGCTGATCCAACACACCAGCGCCCAGCTCCTGCGGACCTACCCAGCAGCCACACGTATCGACTCCACCAACCCTAGTCCCCTACTCTTCTGGCTGCATGGAATACAGCTGGTAGCTCTTAACTACCAGACCGATGGTGAGCTAGACGCTAGGAGTCGTCAACTAAGTCAAGTTTGCTTTATTATGCCTAATGTGGGAAATTAATTTGGCTAGCTTCATTCAAGCAAACCATGTTTGACCTACTGGCAGAATGAGTTGGCGCTGTCTGCATTCAGTTGAAAGTACAAAGGGACAAGGGTTTGACAAATTCACTATTTCAGAAGTTGAATCAGGGAAGTCAATTGAATGGAGCACAAGTCGACAACATCCATCTTGAAAATGACATTGTCTGTCTGAATTCTAGTTGTTGGAGTACAAACCTCTTTTTGAGTCTTTCTGAAAGTGACCATATTTCTCTCTCTTTCTCTCTCTCCTTCTCTGACAGACCTGCCCCTGCAGCTGAACGCGGCCATGTTTGAGCCTAACGGGGGTTGTGGGTACGTACTGAAGCCCCCGGTCCTGTGGGACCCCAGCTGCCCACTCTACAGACACTTCTGCCCCCTGGACAGAGACCCAGAGGGCATGAGCCCCGCCTTGTTCTCGCTCACTGTGAGTACATAGCAGTAATAATAATGGTTGGAAGTATACAGTGCATTCAGAAAGTATTCAGACCCCTTGACTTTTTCCACATTTTGTTTACATTACAGCCTTATTCTAAAATTGATTGAATTGTTTTTCCCCCCCCTCATCAATCTACACACAATACCCCATAATAAAAAAGCAAAAACAGGTTTTTAGAAATTTTTGCAAATGTATTAAAAATAAAAAACAGAAATATATTATTTACATAAGTATTCAGACCCTTTGCGATTAGACTCGAATTGAGCTCAGGTGCATCCTGTTTCCATTGATCATCCTTGAGATGTTTCTACAACTTTGGAGTCCACCTGTGTCAAATTCAATTGATTGGACATGATTTGGAAAGGTACACACCTGTCTATATAAGGTCCACAGTCGACAATGCATGTCAGAGCAAAAACCAAGCCATGAGGACAAAGGAACTGTCCGTAGAGCTCCGAGACAGGATTGTGTCGAGGCACAGTTCTGGGGAAGGGTACCAAAACATTTCTGCAGCATTGAAGGTCCCCAAGAAGACAGTGGCCTCCATCATTCTTAAATGGAAGAAGTTTGACTCTTCCTAGAGCTGGCTGCCCAGCCAAACTGAGCAATCGGGGGAGAAGGGCCTTGGTCAGGGAGGTGACCAAGAACCTGATGGTCACTCTGACAGAGCTCCAGAGTACCTCTGTGGAGATGGGAGAACCATCCAGAAGGACAACCATCTCTGCAGCACTCCACCAATCAGGCCTTTATGGTAGAGTGGCCAGATGGAAGCCACTCCCCAGTAAAAGGCACGTGACAACTTCAAGTTTGCCAAAAGGCACCTAAAGACTCTCAGACCATGAGAAACACGACTCTCTGGTCTGATGAAACCAAGATTGAACTCTTTGGCCTGAATTCCAAGCGTCATGTGTGGAGGAAACCTTCCTACGGTAAAGCATGGTGGTGGCAGCATCATGCTGTGAGGATGTTTTTCAGCGGCAGGGACTGGGAGACTAGTCAGGTACAGAGAGATCCTTGATGAAAACCTGCCCCAGAGCGTTCAGGGCCTCAGACTGGGGCGAAGATTCGCCTTCCAACAGAACAACGACCCTAAGCACACAGCCAACACAACGCAGAAGTGACTTCGGGACAAGTCTCTGAATATCCTTGAGTTGCCCAGACAGAGGACTTGAAACCGATCGTACATCTCTGGAGAGACCTGAAAATAGCTGTGCAGCAACGCTCCCCATCCAACCTGACAGAGCTTGAGAGGATCTGCAGAGAAGAATGGGAGAAACTCCCCAAATACAGGTGTGCCAAGCTTGTAGTGTCATACCCAAGAAGACTCAAGGCTGTAAAAGGTGCTTCAACAAAGTACTGAGTAAAGGGTCTGAATACTTACATAAATGTGATATTTCAGTTTTTCCTTTGTCATTATGAGTTATTGTGTGTAGATTGATGAGGGGGAAAAATACGATTTAATACATTTTATAAGATGGCTGTAACGTAACAAAATGTGGAAAAAGTCAAGGGGTCTGAATACTTTCTGAATGCACTGTACATATACTGGGTGTACAAAACATTAGGAACACCTTCCTAATATTTAGTTGCAACCCCTTTTGCCGTCAAAACTGCCACAATTTGTCGGAGCATGGACTCTACAAGGTGTTGAAAACTTTCCACAGGAATGCTGGCCATGTTGACTCCAGTACTTCCCACAGTTGTGTCAAGTTGGCTGGATGTCCTTTGGGTGGTGGACCATTCTTGATACACATGGGAAACTGTTGAGTGTGAAAAACCCAGCAGCTTTGCAGTTATTGACACACTCAAACCGCTGCGTCTGGCATCTACTACCATAAGCCGTTCAAAAGCACTTCAATTGTTTGTTTAGTCCATTCACACTCTTAATGGCACACATACACAATCCATGTCTCAATTGTCTCAAGGCTTAAAAATCCTTCTTTAACCTTTAATCTCCACCCCTTCATCTACAGTCGTGGCCAAAAGTTTTGAGAATGACACAAATATTAATTTTCACAAAGTCTGCCTCAGTTTGTATGATGGCAATTTGCATATACTCCAGAATGTCATGAAGAGTGATCAGATGAATTGCATTTAATTGCAAATGCAAATGAACTGAATCCCAAAAACACATTTCCACTGCATTTCAGCCCTGACACAAAAGGATCAGGTGATATCATGCCAGTGATTCTCTCGTTAACACAGGTGTGAGTGTTGACGAGGACAAGGCTGGAGATCACTCTGTCAAGCTGACTGAGTTCGAATAACAGACTGGAAGCTTCAAAAGGAGGGTGGTGCTTGGAATCATTGTTCTTCCTCTGTCAAACATGGTTACATTTAAGGAAACCGTCATCATTGCTTTGCACAAAAAGGGCTTCACAGGCAAGGATATTGCTGCCAGTAAGATTGTACCTAAATCAACCATTTATCAGATCATCAAGAACTTCAAGGAGAGCGGTTCAATTGTTGTGAAGAAGGCTTCAGGGCGCCCAAGAAAGTCCAGCAAGCGCCAGGACGTCTCCTAAAGTTGATTCAGCTGCGGGATCGGGGCACCACCAGTACAGAGCTTGCTCAGGAATGGCAGCAGGCAGGTGTGAGTGCATCTGCACGCACAGTGAGGCAAAGACTTTTGGAGGATGGTCTGGTGTCAAGAAGGGCAGCAAAGAAGCCACTTCTCTCCAGGAAAAACATCAGGGACATACTGATATTCTGCTAAAGGTACAGGGATTGGACTGCTGAGGACTGGGGTAAAGTCATTTTCTCTGATGAATCCCCTTTCCGATTGTTTGGGGCATCCAGAAAAAAATCTTGTCCGAGGAAGACAGGGTGAGCGCTACCATCAGTCCTGTGTCATGCCAACAGTAAAGCATCCTGAGACCATTCATGTGTGGGGTTGCTTCTCAGCCAAGGGAGTGGGCTCACTCACAATTTTGCGTGGCTCAGAAGTGGCTCAGAAGTTAATTGACAGCATGCCAGGGCGGATTGCAGAGGTCTTGAAAAAGAAGGGCCAACACTGCAAATATTGACTCTTTGCATCAACTTCATGTAATTGTCAATAAAAGCCTTTGACACTTATGAAATGCTTGTAATTATACTCCAGTATTCCATAGTAACATCTGACAAAAATATCTAAAGCAAACTTTGTGGAAATTAATATTTGTGTCATTCTCAAAACGTTTGGCCACGACTGTACACTGACTGAAGTGACTTCAATAAGGGATCATAGCTTTCACCTGGTACATGTCATGAAAAGAGCAGGTGTTCATAATGTTTTGTCCACTCAGTGTACAATCACATGATAACAGTAGTATACAACAAGTAGCTAGTGATCCTCAACAGCAGCAGTGTCAACTGGTTTCCTTTTTTGTTCAGTTAATCTAATGCAACGTTTTTTTTAATTGACGTCTTTCTCTCGGTCTCTCTCTCTCTCCTCTCGCCCTCCCTCCTTCTCTCTATCTATTTCCATTCCTTCCAGATCATCTCTGGTCAGAATGTATGCCCAGGGACCACAGCAGGCAGTCCCTACATCGAGGTAGACATCATGGGCATGCAGGCAGACGGGTGCCACTTCCGCACCAAACCCATCCACCGTAACCCCCTGAACCCCATATGGAACCAGAGCTTCCACTTCCCCCTACTCATGGCTGACCTGGCCTTCCTACGCTTTACTGTGGTGGAACACAACAGCTCCCAGACCACGGCTCATAGGATCATACCACTCAGAGCACTCAGGACAGGTACAGTAGGCACACACACAGACACTCTGAAAAAACACACACAGAGACACACACATGCTACAGAATTTTATCTCTGACTTATCTTCCATGGACTAATCTCATTTTAAGCACAGGCACACACACACACACAAAGATTGTGTTTTTTATTAAAAGACTAGAAGACCCAAGCCTGGTACAGCTACAGTCCTTTCAGATGAAAAAATACTAATTACCACATTAGTGCAGAAAAATGCAGTCATGATTAAAACTCCAGACATTCCAAACATTAGGCTTATGGCCTTACTGTTGAATGCAAATGTTGGCCTATATGCTGCTATAATGAGCCTAATTCATGCACAAACTATTCTGTTTGAAATGATCCTTTTTGTTTGTGCAAGGACACAGAAACTGCAAAAACTGTCAGAGCTATTAACACATCGTTTTGGAGGGACCTTGATAGTCCAACAATAGACTTGCAAATAGCCTAGTTGGTAAAAAAAATATATATAATAGTTATAATTTTTTGTACAAATAGGCCACTCCTTTCCTCAACAGCTATCCTTCCAAGAACAAGCTACTACTACTACTCAACTGTCATTCAACCAATCGATAGAAAAAGAGCAGACTCTCTGAGCTATCCATCTGTACCGGCACCCAAAACAAGTAGAGCTTTCAATTTCAATTCACTTGAAGCAGTGACCCTCTCAATACCGGGAAGCAGGATCGAACATGATGGCTACATCTACAAAATGGAACAAAAACCTGCAAAAAACAATTCATACTGCATGTGCATCAAGGTCCCAACGTGTCAGGAGAACACAACCACGACCCGGATGGATCGGTGACAGGTCAACAGGTGTGGAACATGACAGTAAATGGGAGTTGAATAACCCAAAGAGGAGGAATCTGGAGACCGAGGGAAGTCATCAGTTGTACGAGACTGTCAGAAACAACCCTGTACACAATGTAAAAAAGTGTGTAGACCTACAGAATCACCGGTAAAAGAAGAAACCATGGCAGAGCAGCAGGTAAAGACCTCTTCCCGACCCTGTCATCCTTGAGGCGGAAGTCACAGATGGGGGAGACCTGACGCCGTCTGAACCGGCAACCCTCTCCGATTCCGACCTACCTGCAACCCTCTCCAACCTGGTCAATCATACCTGAGATCTATCATAGCACCACGCGTGAACACCATTTATTCCAGCACAACAGTGGACCAGGACAGATTTCTTATCTTCATAACAAAACCCAACTTAGAATTCCGCTGGGCATGCAAGCATTGTTTGCAGATGGATCATTCAAAAAGATCCCATCTTTGTGCCAGGAGGTACACACCATTCACAGGATGCACAGAAAGGATGCACCCCACCTGCATGATGGAGTCAATGGTTTATGCAGCAGCCTACAGTGAGGGAAAAAAGTATTTGATCCCCTGCTGATTTTGTACTTTTGCCCAATGACAAAGAAATTATCAGTCTATAATTTTAATGGTAGGTTTATTTGAACAGTGGGAGACAAAATCCAGAAAAACGTATGTGAAAAATGTTATAAATTGATTTGCATTTTAATGATTGGAAATAAGTATTTCACCCCTCTGCAAAACATGACTTAGTACTTGGTGGCAAAACCCTTGTTGGCAATCACAGAGGTCAGACGTTTCTTGTAGTTGGCCACCAGGTTTGCACACATCTCAGGAGGGATTTTGTCCCACTCCTCTTTGCAGATCTTCTCCAAATCATTAAGGTTTCGAGGCTGACGTTTGGCAACTCGAACCTTCAGCTCCCTCCACAGATTTTCTATGGGATTAAGGTCTGGAGACTGGCTAGGCCACTCCAGGACCTTAATGTGCTTCTTCTTGAGCCACTCCTTTGTTGCCTTGGCCGTGTGCTTTGGGTCATTGTCATGCTGGAATACCCATCNTTTCTTGGTGACTATGGTCCCAGCTACCTTGAGATCATTGACAAGATCCTCCCGTGTAGTTCTGGGCTGATTCCTCACCGTTCTCATGATCATTGCAACTCCACGACATGAGATCTTGCATGGAGCCCCAGGCCGAGGAAGATTGACAGTTCTTTTGTGTTTCTTCCATTTGCGAATAATCGCACCAACTGTTGTCACCTTCTCACCAAGTTGCTTGGCGATGGTCTTGTAGCCCATTCCAGCCTTGTGTAGGTCTACAATCTTGTCCCTGACATCCTTGGAGAGCTCTTTGGTCTTGGCCATGGTGGAGAGTTTGGAATCTGATTGATTGCTTCAGGTGTCAGGTGTCTTTTATACAGGTAACAAACTGAGATTAGGAGCACTCCCTTTAAGAGTGTGCTCCTAATCTCAGCTCGTTACCTGTATAAAAGACACCTGGGAGCCAGAAATCTTTCTGATTGAGAGGGGTTCTAATACTTATTTCCCTCATTAAAATGCAAATCAATTTATAACATTTTTCACATGCGTTTGTATGGATTTTGTTGTTGTTATTCTGTCTCTCACTGTTCAAATAAACCTACCATTAAAATTATAGACTGATAATTTCTTTGTCAGTGGGCAAACGTACAAAATCAGCAGGGGATCAAATACTTTTTTCCCTCACTGTATATTGTTATGACAGATAAGTCTGAGGTATGTACCAACAATTTTATATAGCCTAATTATAAATGTTTTTTATATTATATTGTAGGCCTGTTTCAGTTTATTGATTTAAATGTATTTTATTGTTGTAGGTCTATATTTAGATTTGAGCTGCCATAGGCCTAGACATTAAATAAAACTAGGACTACATTTGCCCAAAATAGGGCAAAACACCTTGAGGTGAACATGCCATCTAATATTATGTGTAGATTTTTTAGCAAACATGTTTCAACACATATACTTGTGCGTTCCAAGAGCCTGCGACCCACCACGTCAAGATGTTCTACACACTCGCATTTGTTCTGCCGGCTGACGTGGTGAAGTGTTTCAAGGAGCTGAAGGAAACTGCATTCTTTTAGGTACCGGAGCTGTCCACCTTTCTGGAGAAATTTGAGAAGACGTGGATTGGCACTGGAGAGAAAGCACCAGAGTATAGCATGGGTATGACGTTAAAAACAGTAGCCTAGGCATATTAGGCTAAGATGATATTTTTTGTTGTTTTTGTGTTATTAATTATTAGGCCATAGCAATGATGACAATGGGACAACTAATAAAATGTCTAACAAGTTGATATATTACAGAAACTACTACGATGTTGTCCTACAAGACATCTGGAAAACCAACAGTGTAGTGATGGCCTGGTATCGGTCACTTGTTTTTTTTTTGAGAAGACCAGACAACCCACGATTTGGGAGTTCATCGACACCTTGCGACTCCTTGGGACTACTACTCATTACCAAATTGTGGCCTAAATGTTCTTGCCCCTGTGTCTAATTGTGTTTTTAATGCAGGCCCTTTTTTTGTTCTTTTCTATTTTCGATGCAAACTTTTTTGTTAAACCAAGCTTTTTGTAAATAAACATTTCATTGTAAATCATCGGCTTGCTTCATTCATTCTTGAGAGATGCACAAAAAGCATTTGGAGACTGTTGTGCTTTCCCATTCAGGAACATTTGGAGACTGTTGTGCTTTCCCATTCAGGAACATTTGGAGACTGTTGTGCTTTCCCATTCAGGAACATTTGGTACCCCAGTCCTGTCCCATTGGTTCCCACATAACTCTGAGACCAGACATGAAGTCTCCGTCACATCAGGCCTATGCTTGGCAGCTTTGGCTCAGCTAACGGATTCTCTAAATATTTTTCCCGCTATCCAATAAAACGGTCTGTGATGAAATAATTCCTATACTTTACAGAAAAAACGAAAATAAAGATAACTTTTCAAATTTGATTAGCTAATTGAGTTCACACAGAACTGTAGAAATGCTATGCCCATATAAAGTTTGTTTTAAAAGAGAGAGCAGGGTAAAAAAAAAACTTGGCAGAAAAAACTACAACACTGTCAAATGACAGCATTATATTCCCAATACTAACAGTGGCAATTATTTCCAAAACGTGTGTGTGTGTGTGGCAGGATACAGACATGTGCAGCTGAGGAATCAGCACAATGAGGCCCTGCCAGTCTCTAGTCTGTTCATCTACAGCCATAGAACTGAAGACAGTGGAGCAGCAGGTTCACAGCCTGCATCACGGGTGAGTGTATAGTGTGTAGTGTACAGTATATTGAGTGAAGTGTGTAGGGACTGTGTCTAGTGAGTGAATGGGTAGTGCAGATTCTTTCCTACTAATGTCCTGGACAGCAACTCGGTCAGTCTGTAGGATTTTGATTCGGACCTGCATTACCCCTAAACTCATGCTGTGTGTGTGTGTGTCCCAGCTCTTCAGTACAGAGGAGCGTAGGGCTGCTGTGCAGTACAGGGTCACCGTACATGGAGTCCCTGGGCCTGAGCCTTTCATAGTGGTGGGTGTGAGTGAGAGGACCACCGCCAGACAGCTCCTACACAATGTGAGTGAGCATTGCATCTAATCACTTCACCATATACTGTACCTGCTGTACCTCCACATTCTACACATTTGGGCAACTCCATTGTATCTGAAACTCTTATGGGAATGTATTTTTGAGGGGGGAGAGGTAAAGATGATCTGGATCTTCGAGATTCATTTCAGCAGTGCAACTGCAACAATATAATGCTTAATCTCTCTCCCACCTAGATCCATCCATCCCTCTCCTCCTCCACTCGCTTCTCCCTCTCTTCTTGCTTCCTGATGGAAGAGAGGGTGGCATTGCCCCGGGAGAGGGGGGAGGCTCGAAAGCCTCTCCTGCAGAGGACCATCAGGCCTGAGGAGGATATCCTCAGGGTCATTCAGAGCTGGAACCCTGATGAAGGCTACCTGGGCAGAGTGTGCCTCAAAACGAGAGAAAAGGTCTGGGTGCATTCCAACCTTCTCAAAATCACTGTTCCGTTCTCTTATGGTCAAATGTATGACTTTCAATAGGTAAAGAAAGTCATTGCACAGTTTTCCCATTTTGTTGCTTCAGAGTCTGGAATTCTAATAATGTTGGTAATTTTGGTATTTTCTCTACTCAACCCGTTCAACCCCCAAAACTGCTCTGGGGTCGCTGAACTGCAGTTGACCCTGTTCCTTTCAATGTCTGTGTGGAATTCACCAATTATGCCATTCTTTGCCATTATTAATTATACTATTATTGATGTCTGTAAAAAAACACTACTTTTAACCATAAGTTTACTATTCACCTTTGTTTCAGCCTGTGAATGAAGGGAAGACAGATATAGAGATGGAGGTAAGCTGTGGACTGGAGGATGATTCCTTCCTGGTGGAAGTACATGGAGTGTCTTCTGACCAATCACAGATGACCCTCAGAGCTCCCCGACACATCACAGCCAATGACCTCATCCAACAGGTATATGGGAGTCAGGCACACTCTTGATATGTTTTAGATGTTCAGTGTGATTAGAGAATCAAATGGACTGTCAGTCCTTGCATCAGTCTATGAAGCTCAGTCTATGAATTTGGGCGTGGTTACCTTTCCATAACTTCATCCCTTAGCTTAACAGATTTGCAGGATGTTGAAATTACAGATCATGCCTTTACCCGATCTCCATTTCACTCGCAGACACTGAGCAAAGCCAGACAGTCCAGCGTCCTGCTGTCTGCGGGCAACGCCAGCGACTACATTCTGATAGAGGAGGTGGTCAAGGAGCCCCTGGGGCGCAGGCTCCCTGCCAAACCCACCCAGAGGACCCTCCTGGACCAGGAGTGTGTATTCCAGGCACAGGGGAGGTGGAGGGGTCAGGGGAAGTTCATTCTCAGACTCCGGGAGCAGGCTCAGGGAAAGGAGGTGATATGTGATGAGGATATAAGTAATTGCGTGTGTGTGTCTGTGTGATGCTTCAGTTGTTGATTGCCAAATGTATTAGATTTTCTGCATGGGCCATATGTTTTTAATTTGTCAGTAACTGTAAATAGGTTTCTGTAAAAATGTTTGCTGTGTTTAGGATGGCAAGACCAGCCCAAACAAAATAACAGTTTGCAAATGTCTCAATCTAACAAATCCCACTATTTTGTAATGACCGATATTAGGGTTATTTCTCCAGAATAACTAGCCATAACCTTAATAACCTCAGACAGCTCAGCGTGAAGACTGTGTCAGACCAGTTCGCGAGGATCGGCGGAAAGGAATATCGTTGGCGAGCGAGTTGAAACGACTGACAGGCCGGAGCCGGGCGGTATGGATCGGGGCTCACGCCTGCTCTGAGGTGGTGCACAGCAAGGACGAGAGGGCAGCGTGCTGTCTTCATCTGAGCGAGACCAGAGAGTGACGTTAGTTGTTCTCCTCTACACCTGTTCTACTACACACACAAGGTATTATGATAACTCCAACATCATAGAGATCCTGCTCTAATTCATAGTGAATAAGATCTCCATGTCTAACCCTCCTTGGAATTTCTGGACAAGCAAATCCAAGCCTACCTCCTTTAAGCCTTACTTATAGTTAAACAACCTCGCTATCGTAAGAATTTGGGGGATGGAAACATTCAATTTGGCATCTGAGAACCCCACTGAAGTATGAAATATATTCTCTATTTTTGAATGGAGAGTATTTGTACATGTACTGTATGCTTGTAACCTGTTTGTGTCTTTATCTCCCTTCAGGCAGTCTAATGAACATTTCCAAGCTGGCCTGACAGGGCAGATGTGGAATTGGAGCCGTGCAACTCCTGGGTATCTTTTGTCACTCGGGGCAGTCCACAATCCAATAAACCTTATTTTAATCTACCTGGAGCTGGAAATGGCACAGTATCAGCATATGAAGTTATTGAAGACTTGCATTAGTTCCCCAAACAAACGCCTAACACAGCCTTCTGGCACGCAAAGACCCAGGTTCGAATACAGTCGGGCATAAAAGACAAACACACAGACTGTAGGACAGATACAGACCAGCAGATGGTGATATTGTGCTTTCCTATGGATACAGACGACATCAACCTGGCAAGTTTGAAGTGGTTGAAGAGTCAATCATCAGACAGAGACGATTTCACCAGTCATCCCTCAAACCTAATTTATACATGAAAGCCTATGTGTTATGTTCATCCTTTCACTACTTTACATTACTGCTGGTTTCAAATACTGTGATGTTATTATTGTATTACTATAGAACATTTTCCCAGTGCTATAGCTGTATCCTTTGAGCTATTTCCTCAGAATGAATCTCTGCAATGACAGACTTGAATTTGACACCAAACCGCTGTGATGACTGATACAAGGGCTTGATCAATAAAGTTGAACATTTTATTTCAAAGCTACTTGCACAACAATAGAACTCCAGTCATTTAGAAATCAGTGCACAATACAGCAGACACACTCAAATCATACAAGTGCAGGAACACAGAAAACAACATTTCGTTTTTTTAGAAAAGACACAGAAAGAAAATATATCCATTGTTCTTGTGGTTTCTTGAGCCATGCACAAGTACAGGTAGGAGAAACAAAGACACAGTGAGAGCAATTTAACCTCAGACTTAACAGACCATTTCATTGAACTAGTATATTTCATGAACAATACTGATACTATAAACAATCAAGCACACACTCCCTTGCCGCACACTCTTAGAATATTAGCCTAAATATAAACAACAAGACATGAACATTCCTCTTGACGCATTCCATATTTGTTTTTAGATTGCCAGAGGAGTACAATACGGCCTGTTGGGGAGATAACAATACACATGGCTAGAACACCCCTAGAACATTTGTAGTCAGTCACTGAAGGTGTAGGATTTTAACACGCATTAGTATATTAGCCTAGTTAAATCAGACAATACTGCGTTCACCATTGAGCACAGCCATGGTCAGTCTGGTTTAACCAGACTATTAGTATATTACTGTTAATAACAAACTAATATGATGCAGTTTAAAATCATCACATTACCAATCACAGAAGGGCCACCATACTATAGGGCTGTTGCAGTGACGTATTATCGCCACACCAGCAGTCAAGACCGCAGTAAAATTCCACGTGACCGTTGAGTAACGGTATTCTCCTATTATGCACTCTGGACATGCGATGGTAGTACCCAACTTGCTAATGACCATCAGATCCTAATGGCCTGGTACTCAGGGCTCTATTGTTACCATCAGATCCTAATGGCCTGGTACTCAGGGCTCTATTGTCCCTCTAACCACTCTGACATCAACGCAAATACAATGGAAAATCACATCAAGCAGTTATCAAAACATTTTCTTGCTTTTATAACTCAATTTGAGGAAAGAAGTTCAACAGCAGGTTGAAACAGAGTGTAAAACATGGTTGTGGCAAAGCCTAACAAGGAAATGGACAGCTTTCTATGGTGATTATTAATTCAAATCATCCCTATGCATATTATGCATAGGGGTTGGACTAACTACGCTCCAAAATGTCTATCCACGAGTCTGAGAGAGAACGTATAGCCCTAGGCGATGCTGTTGGTTCATTGATTGTGCTGGGCGGCTTCCTGGTAGCCTACAATTATAGTGAATTTGTATTTGATTCTGAATAGTGTAGTAGGTGAGAGCAAGGTAAGTTGCCACACGGGTAAGTTGTCAAACTGTTCATACCTCCAACACTAGACGTACTATCTCAAAAATCAAATAGCTACTTTGTGTGACTACATGTTCTATGGTCAACTTCCTGTTCACATGTGGTCAAGGTCACTCTAATCTGAGGTGAGCACAAGTTTCTTATTTTTTCCCTTCAAAAGTAAAAAAATGTCACTTTACATTTTATGCAATAAAACTTTGTTAGGTATGAATGTTAAAAATTATAATTTTGCACTGAGTAGAGGAGACAATAACGTGTTTTTTGATACTTTAGCTGCAGTTGATTTAACCTTGAGATTTAGCCAACATTAGCACACATGTCAGTTTGGGGCAAGTTGTCTCAATGACCTTGGGGTGATAACATGCCCCAGTATACATAGACACATAGAACATGATCAAAAACATTGTGATATTGTGTAATCAGCTCTGATAATAGTATTAAATGTTACTGTAAATTGATTATTATATATACGTATAGTTTAGAGCAGCAGACATATCCCTAGACTACACAAGACAGGCTCTGGCGTGTGTGTGTGTGTGTCTACTAACACACAACATGCCTACTGTATGAGACAGTATATCCACACACACACACAACTTCATACAGTGTCATGAATTTAGTGTGGTGTTATGAATTGCATTGTGGCAACAAGGATAGTAGACGGGGAGGTGGGCGTAATAAGCCTGTGATGAATATGTAACTGCAATGAGGAAATGTGTTTTTGAAGGAGTGAAGGAAGGAAGGAAGGAAGGAAGGAAGGAAGGAAGGAAGGAAGGAAGGAAGGAAGGAAGGAAGGAAGGAAAGATGGTTAGAAATTATAAAAGAAAGACAGAATGTCAGCACACCACCTGGCATAATGTTAAAGGCAGTGAGGCAGATGAAGTTGCAGAACAAATCAATCAGCAAAGGATTTGACATAAATTACTGTACTCTAACTCAGTATTGTCAAAGGTTACTAGAGAAGAAGTTGAAAGTCAGACAGCCATGCCAACAACAGTGATTGGCTATACAAAGCCACGGCAGGTTTTTTCACCTGATTTGGAGATGCAGCTTGTTCATTATTATTAGGTCAGCTGACATTTATTTTGGTCTGTCGCCAAGTGAGGTCAGAAGACTTGCCTACCAGTTTGCTGTAGCACACCAGCTGAAGTTTGCGTCAACGTGGGCAGAAAAAGAAAAGGCCAGCTCGGAGGGGCAAATCCCTCTGGGTGGATGAAAGATGTGCACTTTGTTGACTTCCTGAAACATTTCGTCGAGCATACGAAGTGCTCAAAGGAGAAGCCCTGTTTACTCCTTTTGGACAACCACGAGTCTCATCTGTCCATTGATGGACTCAATGCCAAAGAAAATTGCATAATTATGCTTTCATTCCCACCACCATTGCTCTAATCGGCTTCAACCCTTAGGCAGGTATGTCTACAGGCCGCTAAAGAGACACATCAACACCGCATGTGATGCCTGGATGAGAAACAATCCCGGGAAGACAATATCAATTTATGACTTACTTGGGATTGTGGCAATCGCCTATCCTCTGGCTGCAACCCCCTTGAACATTCAGGCTGGCTTTAGGGTGGCTGGGATACAACCTTACAACAGGGATGTATTTCTGGAAACAGAGTTTGCGCCATACTACGTTACAGATCACCCCATTCAGAACCCAACCCTACCAGGCCCCAGCACCAACCCTGCCAGACCCCAGCAACATTCCAGCCCTACCAGGTCCCAGCACCAACCTGCAGGCTCCAGCACCATTTCAGCTCTGCCAGGCCCCAGCACCAACCTGCCAGGCCCCAGCACCATTCCAGCCCTGCCAGGTCCCAGCACCAACCTGCTAGCCCCCAGCACCATTCGAGCCCTGCCTAGCACGAGCTCAGACACAGACCTGCCCAGTTCACAATCTGGATATGCAAAGAACAAGGCAGCAGATAAAAAAAGAAATATCGTAGAAGAGTTCAGTGCTTCTACCTCATCTGTGTGGAGCCATTTTCAAACAGCCATCCAAAGGAGACATGGGTGAAGTGTGTGAGATGCAGCCAGGCAATTTATGTGTGCCAGAACTGTGACTCTGAAGAGGAGTCTGATTAGTCAGATACGGATGTACTTCATATAGGCTGTTTCAAAACTGTGCATTAGTGTGTTTAAACACCACGTCTGTTTTGCTAAGACTTTAAACATTTAAGCAAGTTATCTGCAACATTACATTCCATTTCGATTCCAACAATTACAGTGGATCTATGTATTTTGAGTTCTTTAATGAAGTTGAATTGTTTTGAATTTGAAATTAAAATAAATTTTCACAATTAATTAGTTGTTCTTATTTGTTGATAATCCAATGTGACAATTTACCTGCTGATGGGTGCACACTCTATTTAACGGCTACAAATCCGTACTGAAATAAGATACACAGATGTAATGAATGCAACATATGTACCCAAGACTTCCTTCTTTCATTTGGTATGACAGATATACCATTGTGAAGTATTGAGCCCAATGACGTTAGACAGCGTGAAAAGTGTGACAACATAACTCGCTCTCCCCTAATATTTTCATCATTAATTGGGTGGCACACTACCTTTAGCTATACAGAATATCTCACCACCATGCATTTCTATCTCCTCAACTCTCTCCTTTATTATTGTCTAGACCATGCAGAGGGGCTGTCAACAGTTTAGTTAAATATGTTTCGTTGCGAAAACATGTTACCATTGATGTTCCCGAACAGATTACACTTGGTTTCCCAAATTAAGCACTGGGTAGCTGCAGGAACTGGGTTGGCGAGCCCATGGCATACAGTTTGGGTGGAATATCACCTGTCGCGCAGCAAGAGTATTCTCCTCAAACTGTGGTTGATGCATGGAGTGAAATAAGTGTTCTTATATTTATTTCTCAGCAGCTCATATTAAGCGACGCTCTGCTATAAAACCGAAGTAAACTACCAGGCATCATTGAAAAACTGACCGGCGAGAACGCGCGCGGCTATTCGAGTGCATACAGATTAGGTGTCTTTTTTCCTCTGCCCATTTGATAATGGGCCAACCTAAACAAATTTTACATATTAGTAAAGATTAAATTGAGAATAGTCTGATGGGTGAAAATATGATCACTTGATTCGAGAACCGCCGTGCAGCCTGAGGCAAGGAACCGAGCGCAAGCTTTTTTTGCGAATTTCTCAAATCATCAATAACCTATAGTCGCATCATGCAGGCCATATAAACTCAGCAAAAAAAGAAACTTCACTTTTTCAGGACCCTGTCTTTCAAAGATAATTCGTAAAAATCTAAATAACTTCACAGATCTTCATTGTAAAGAGTTTAAATACTGTTTCACATTCTTGTTCAATGAACCATAAACAATTAATGAACATGCACCTGTGGAACGGTCGTTAAGACACTAACAGCTTACAGACGGTAGGCAATTAAGGTCAGTTATGAAAACTTAGGACCCTAAATAGGCCTTTCTACTGACTCTGAAAAACACCAAAAGAAAGATGCCCATGGTCCCTGCTCATCTGCATGAACGTGCATTAGGCATGCTGCAAGGAGGCATGAGGACTGCAGATGTGGCCAGGGCAATACATTGCTATGTCTGTACTGTGAGACGCCTAAGACAGCGCTACAGGGAGACAGGACGGACAGCTGATCGTCCTCGCAGTGGCAGACCACGTGTAACAACACCTGCACAGGATCCGTACATCCGAACATCACACCTGCGGGACAGGTACAGGATAGCAACAACTGCCCGAGTTACACCATGAACGCACAATCCTCCATCAGTGCTCAGACAGTCCGCAATAGGCTGAGAGAGGCTGGACTGAGGGCTTGTAGGCCTGTTGTAAGGCAGGTCCTCACCAGACATCACCGGCAACAACGTCACCTATGGGCACAAACCCACCGTTGCTGGACCAGACAGGACTGGCAAAAAGTACTCTTCACTGACGAGTCGCGGTTTTGTCTCACCAGGGGTGATGGTCGGAATCACGTTTATCGTCGAAGGAATGAGTGTTACACCGAGGTATGTACTCTGGAGCGGGATCGATTTGGAGGTGGAGGGTCCGTCGTGGTCTGGGGCGGTGTGTCACAGCATCATCTGACTGCCTGCAATGACATCAAGCTCAATCTCAACGCTGCAGGCACATCCTGACATGACCCTCCAGCATGACGCACCCGTGGGTGCGTTCTCAGCCGTCTCCTGTACTCCCTGTTCACTAATGACTGCGTGGACATGCACGCCTCCAACTCAATCAAGTTTGCAGACGACACTACAGTGGTAGGCTTGATTACTAACAACGACGAGACAGGCTACTTTGTTCAGGGACACATTATTCAATTTCTGTTAGTCACATGTCTATGGAACTTGTTCAGTTTATGTCTGTTGTTGAATCTTATGTTCATACAAATATTTACACATTTTAAGTTTGCTGAAAATATACGCAGTGAGAGGACGTTTCTTTTTTTGCTGAGTTTATGTTTTGATTTGTAAGACATAAGGTTTGCCTCATTCAAAACTAAAGTTGCCAAATAACTCTAAATCTAGCATATAGGACCTGTTTCAAATTATCACGCTAAACATAGCCACTTCATACGCGCACTCGCTCCGGGAATGGGAAAAATATCCTTTCTACGTTATTCAGCTAAGATCATTTATATTATTCTTACTCTAAAGTCATTTAATATAAAATAATGGCACGGCACTTATAAGCATATCTTGTCAGCTAAATGAACAAGCATATGGCATGGAGCATTTCCAGATGACATACAGTACCGTAGGCCAACTCATAATCAGTTCTTCGAAATACATTTCCTTCATATCGTAATATTTCTTTAGAACTGACTAAAATAAACAATGGCATTATTGTGATGGTGTATATTAAATTGATTTATTATACTTTTTTTAAATGTAGAAAAGGGGCGCATCAACAGCTTGTATGTGGAGGCCTGGAGATGCTAAAAGTGTTCATGACTGCCATAGACCTACCCACACATACAGCTTTTTGAACATCGTTTACTTGTAATTTACTTATTTACTCCCATCAACTTGAAACCACCTTAATGGTTCTATGACACTAGGGTTGGGTCAATTTGAAGGAAGTAAACTAAATTTCCAACTCTACATTATCCTCATAGAAAATAATTGAGGAAAATTAGAATTGTTAACTTCCTGAATTGAAATGAAAACACACCTGGTTTGGCACACAGCACTAGGATTAAGTCCCAAATGGCACACTATTCCCTTTAAAGTACACCTCTTTTGACCAGGGCCCACAGGGGAAAGGGTACAATTTGGGATGCCACCAATATGTGCTTTAAAATCAGTCCTGTGCTCTAAACGGCACCTGTTGAAGTGACATGTTCACTAGAGACACTTGACAATGGCACAATAACAACCATCATTCAACTCTACTGACACACTGAGCGCGGTTGCATGCACACACATTTGTTATTTTCTTATTTTACTTTGCAGTTGCAATTGAATAAGTTCAAATACTTTTTAGCCCATCCTCAATCTTGACTTAAAATGTAAAATAAAAAACACACCAACAGAAAATCAGTTATGCCTAAATGTACACAAACACACCATCATACAAAACATATTTATAAAATAGAAATGTTCAGAAATCTTTTAAATTAAATAAATCAAGTACAGGCAATCACACAATCAAGCGCTCCTTCAGTGTTTATAAAACACAGTGTAACTTGTTCTTTGCTGATCGCTCCCAAAAACCATAATACCATACAGAAACCAGTCAGCTTACTGACTGACAGTCAACGATTAAATCAACAGAATAACAAAAATATGACTCTTTCAGGGTGAAATTTGTCACAAAATAAATAGGCCTACTTTTGGTACTAGAAATGTATTCAGTTTATACACTCATCGGCCAGTTTATTAGGTACACCACCCCATTCACAAATATGGATTTCTCCTACAGACAGTGAGTCACGTGGCCGTGGCTTGTTATATAAAGCAGGCAGACATTGAGTCATTCAGTTACTGTTCAATTGAACGTTAGAATGGGCAAAACAAGTGACCTAAGCGACTTTGAGCGTGGCATGATCGTTGGTGCCAGGCGCGCCGGATCCAGTATCTCAGAAAGGCTGCCCTCCTGGGCTTTTCACGCACAACAGTGTCTAGAATTGACAGAGAATGGTGCGACAAACAAAAAACATGCACTCAGCAGCAGTCCTGTGGGCGAAAACAGCTCGTTGATGAGAGAGGTGAAAGGAAATGGCAAGATTCGTGCAAGCTAACAGGCGGTCCACAAACAGACATAACAGTGCAGTACATCTTGGAACGCACAACTTGTCCATCCTTGTCACGGATGGGCTATTGCAGCAGACGTCCAGACTGGGTTCCACTCCGATCAGCTAAAAACAAGAAGAAGCGGCTCCAGTGGGCACGTGATAACCAACACTGGACAATTGAGGAGTAGAAAAACATCACCTGGAACATGACAGTGAGTTCAGTTTACTTGAGGTACCTGCACAGTCCCCAGACCTCAACCCTATAGAGCATCTATGGGATGAGATGGAACGGACTGTTGTTTCACAGCATCAATGTACCGCCGTCCAATCTGCAGCAACTGCGTGATGCCATTGGGTCAGCAGGGACCGACATCCCAGTGGAACATTTCCGACACCTTGTAGAATGCCCCGAAGAATTCTGATTGTACCTAATAAACTATCCGGTGAGTGTAAATTATATCTGAGGGGAGCTATTCGTATTTAATAAATCAAGCTACAGTTGTGCTGCTATGGTTACAAACTGTAATGACAGGGGGCGGGGTTGAATAGAGGATGGGAGTTTCTGGTTGGTTATGACTCAGATGTAACAATCGCCCAACACACCCATTAGTGGTTCAAGTGCTCAAGATAGAAATTGCCTCCAACTACAGATCTAGGATCAGATTATCCCAATCCCAATCCTATTGGGTGCGATGATAAAATGTCTAATATCTTACCCTGCATCAGCGATTAATTAGGGGCAACTTCCATCCTTGGGGGTATTTGGGGGTTATTCGTTGATACCTACATGGCTAGCTATCACTTGACACCCACACAAATACCACAACTCTACATGATGTAGTTTACACAGTTCATCAACTGAGTATCACTCTCTGACAGCATACTGCATGTGGGTGTCCATGGCTAGTCTGTCCGTCCACTACTGTCTTCCCACTGGTGGCTGAAGTTGCGATGACTATGGTTCCCAGACAATCAAAGCAGAGCAGAAAGTGTGATTGGCCAAGTCTCTCAAGGTGACTCAGTGTTGCCATGCACTGCTAGCTTGACAGTCCAAATGCGCACACACGTATACGTACACACATGCTCGCCTACATACACATAATTTAGGCGTGTGTACTGAACGCACACACAAGCAGCAGTTTGGCAACAGTTGTGCGGCAGTACCTCTAGCTGAATCCCTGGTCATATCGGCCCTGGATCATCATATTCAGTAAAGGACCAACCTATAGTACAGAAAACAGATGAATTAAAACACAGTTGCATTAAAACAAAGTCAGTTGTTGGAAACATATAAGGGCGTTGTTTCATTGAGTGTCCTGTCCTCCTGTCTGTGTACTGCACCCCGCCTCCCCCCTTCCTCCATTCACTCTGTACTGCACCACATCCCCCTTCCTCTTTCTGCACTATCACTATTCCTACAGGACCAACTAAATACAGAGCAGCCAGATCGAATGTCATTCTTTTGATTTGATGTCATGTTCTAGGGACCTCAGAGCTGTGAAATCTCATTTGATGTTCTAGAAATGGTGTGACTCAGAATGACTCTGATGTAGTCATGTTGTAGTTCTGAAATCATTGTGTCTATGGGATCTTTGGTAGCCTGGTCCAGATATTTTGTACTTAGGTTCACCCAACTATGGCTGTCATGCCAGATAAGACAACAACAGTCAGAGGTGTTGGCTTAACTTCTTAGGGATCACTGCACAACTTGACCGTTTTGGAGAGCCTGGCGTGCCCAAAGTAAAATGCCTCCTATTCAGGCCCAGAAAATAGGATATGCACATATTTGGTACCATTGGATAGGAAACACTCTGAATTTTGTAAAACTGTTAACCATTTGTCTGTGAGTAAAACAGAACGGATATGGCAGGCAAAACCCCGAGGAATTTCTGTCCTGGAGAAAGTGGTTTTCACAGAGTGCCTCATTTGGAACCCCTCCCTCATGAAAATGCCCATAAAAGGGCATATGAATGCAGTACCTATCGCTTCCTCTGGATGTCCTTTGTCTCTAGAAAGTGGTTTCATGCTGTTCAGATGAGTTAGAACAGAGAAGAAGAGAGAATCAGGAAGTGCCTCTTTGGAACTCTGTAGGACTGGGCACGCGCTCTCGCCAAGCGCGAACTGTGTTTCCCTCGGTCTGTAGAGCTCAGTTTATATTCCGGTTGATTTATTATAGTAAATATACGTAAAAGTGTTCCTAAGGATACATTTAAAATNGCTTTCGCCGTAAAGCCTTTTTGAAATCTGACAACGCTGTGATATTGCCAAGAAACAGAGCTTTTGATGAGTATGAAACACTTGTATATTGGTGGATTTTTAATAATTCAACTTTGGGATTTTGAATTTGGCGCTTTACATTTTACCTGGTGGTGTCGGGAGTGGGTCGCTAGCGCCCCAATGATCCCTGAGAGGTTAAGCATCACATACAGATACCCGGCTAGATCGCCCATCAATGCTATCATAATATTCCACCCGTCTGTCCAGTTCCAGTACCTCGTGTGGGTCTCCCAGTGCCTCCCCCAGCATCTTCTCTATGTTTCTCATGATCGCCACCTTCTGATGGGCTCTCAATGGGTTTTCTATCCTCTTGGGCGTTGGCGCACCCTGGGGGAATGACAGATCATATAGTAAGGACAGAACATGAGCTCAAATTCTATTTCTATGAGTAAGGATGTATCGAGGTGATCCAAGTTGATTTAAAAGCCTAGTGAAGACAGAAATATCTCCCTCAATGCAAAATTATTAATTTCACCAATAGTTTGATTGTAATGTGCCACAACATTAGTTGACATGAATGTAGTAAAGGTGATACTGTCAGTGATATGAGACATGGTAACATATTTCAGTGAGTTCATACACAATATATACAAAGGTATGTGGACAGCCACACATGCTGCTGTCATGTGTACAAAATCGAGCACACAGCCATGCAATCTCCATAGACAAACATTGGCAGTAGAATGGCCTTACTGAAGAGCTCAGTGACTTTCCACGTGGCACCGTCATAGGATGCCACCATTCCAACAAGTCAGTTCGTCAAATTTCTGTGCTGCTAGAGCTGCCCCGGTCAACTGTAAGTGCTGTTATCGTGAAGTGGAAACGTCTAGGAACAACAACGGCTCAGCCGCAAAGTAATAGGCTACACAAGGTCACGGAATGCGACCGCCAAGTGCTGAAGCACCTAGCGCATAAAAATTGTCTATCCTCGGTTGCAACACACACTACCGAGTTCCAAACTGCCTCTGGATGCAAGGTCAGCACAAGAACTGGAGTGATGAATTACGCTTCACCATCTGGCAGTCTGACAGACAAATATGGGTTTGGCGGATGCCAGGAGAACGCTACCTGCCCCAATGCATAGTGCCAACTGTAAAGTTTGGTGGAGGAGGAATAATGGTCTGGGGCTGTTTGTCATGGTTTGGGCTAGACCCCTTAGTTCCAGTGAAGGGAAATGTTAACGCTACAGCATACAATGACATTCTAGACGATTCTACGCTTCCAACTTTGTGGCAAAAGTTTGGGGAAGGCCATTTTCTGTTCAGCATGATAATGCCCCCGTGCACAAAGCGAGGTCCATACAGAAATAGTTTGTCGAGACTGGTGCGGAAGAACTTGACTGGCCTGCACAGAGACCTAACCTCAACCCCATCGAACACCTTTGGGATCAATTGGAACGCTGACTGCGAGCCAAGCCTAATCGCCCAACATCAGTGCCCAACCTCACTAATGCTCTTGTGGTTGAATGGAAGCAAGTCCCCGCAGCAATGTTCCAACATCTAGTGGAAAGCCTTCCCAGAAGAGTGGAGGTTGTTATAGCAGCAAAGGGAGGACCAACTCCATATTAATGCCCATGATTTTGGAATAAGATGTTCGACCAGGAGGTGTACACATACTTTTGGTCACGTACTGTACCTTGTACCAGAAGTTGACAGTGATGGTCACGCCACCACTCAGCAGGGACTCAATGTGGTGCCACCTGAGTTAGTAGTGAAACGAAAACAGAACAGGATTAGCAGATTATTTACAATGTCACCAACAGGTCAAACTATCAAGTCTGGTTCCACAATGCCACAGTGTTGGTATTTCAACGACAGCATCCTTAGTGAGAAAACAGCACCAGACACGCTACATAACAACTCCTACAATACAGGGCTTAGTTACAAATACCCTCACATTATAATTGGGGGGGGTTCTACTAAGCTAACATATATCATTGTTTTAAGATGGCCATACCAAGAATCATTTAGCTATTTTTATTTAGAATTTTAGTACCCCTTTAGGTATTAAAAATAAATATTAAAAATGATTTGATGAAACATATAATTTGGCCATACTGCTACTAGCCCATAGAACTAGCCCATAGAAACACATTGAATAACAGATGAATTAATGGAAAAACAGTCCAAAAATACATTAAAAGGATTTTTTTTTTAAGTGTCTGTCCTACAGTGCATTTGGAAAGTATTCAGACCCCTTCCCCTTTTTCAATCTACACACAATACCCCATAATGACAAAGCGAAAACTGGCTTTTAGACATTTTTGCAAATGTATAAAAAAATATATAATAGCTTATTTACATAAGTATTCAGACCCTTTGCTATGAGACTCGAAATTGAGCTCAGGTGCATTTTGTTTCCATTGATCCTCAAAATGTTTCTACAACCTGATTGGAGTCCACCTGTGGTAAATTCAATTGATTGGACATGATTTGGAAAGGTACACACCTGTCTATATAAGGTCCCAAAGTTGACAGTGCATGTCAGAGCAAAAACCAAGCCATGAGGTCAAAGGAATTGTCTGTAGAACTCCAAAACAGGATTATGTAGAGGCACAGATCTGGGGAAGGGTACCAAAAAATGTCTGTAGCATTGAAGGTCCTCAAGAACACAGTGCAAACTGGTGAGGGCCCAAAACGGTGACACTTTTTTGTTGTTGCACCGAAACAAGAAATAAAACCCTGCTAGGGTGAAAGGCAGGTTTTAACTAATTAAACAACAAAGAATATGATCTACATGCTCAGTCTGTGTGTGTAAAATGAAAAGTGGTTAATGTGAACCTAACTCACGACAAAAAAAATGTAAAGAAAGCAATCCAATGTTATTTTTTGCCTAGACTTTACTGCAAATGACACTCAAGTCTTGAGAAAAAACAATACACTAATATTGCAGTTAGCCATGACAGCCTTTATAATAGAATGCTTGTGACCACACACATCTAAATATTGCACTTGGGGAAAAAAACTTCTTAAAGTAGAAATAGAATGAAACAAACATATTTTTTCTCTATTATAGTTGCCACAATAGTATACATCGATCAAGTGCACAAGGCTACATGTGTGCAAAAATAACGTTCACCAAGTAAAAAAATGTAATAATCCCCCCCACTCATACACAAGTGGTACTGTCAAGTTCAACACAACAAAAGCAATATCAGAACAGATCACCGACCATTTCGAATCCCACCGTACCTTCTCCACTATGCAATCTGGTTTCCGAGCTGGTCATGGGTGCACCTCAGCCAAGGTCCTAAACGATATCATAACCGCCATCGATAAGAGACAGTACTGTGCAGCAGTCTTCATCAACCTGGCCAAGGCTTTCGACTCTGTCAATCACTGCATTCTTATCGGCAGACTCAATAGCCTTGGTTTCTCAAATGACTGCCTCGCCTGGTTCACTAACTACTTCTCAGATAGAGTTCAGTGTGTCAAATCGGAGGGCCTGTTGTCCGGACCTCTGGCAGTCTATGGGGGTGCCACAGGGTTCAATTCTCAGGCCGACTCTTTTCTCTGTATATATCAATGATGTCGCTCTTGCTGTGGGTGATTCCTTGATCCACCTCTACGTAGACGACACCATTCTGTATACATCTGGCCCTTCTTTGGACACTGTTAACAAACCTCCAAACGAGCTTCAATGCCATACAACACTCCTTCCGTGGCCTCCAACTGCTTTTAAATGCTAGTAAAACTAAATGCATGCTCTTCAACCGATCGCTGCCCACACCCGCCCGCCCGACTAGCATCACTACTCTGGACGGTTCTGATTTAGAATATGTGGACAACTACAAATACCTAGGTGTCTGGTTAGACTGTAAACTCTCCTTCCAGACTCACATTAAGCATCTCCAATCCAAAATTAAATCTATAATCGGCTTCCTATTTCGCAAACAAAGCCTCCTTCACTCATGCTGCCAAACATACCCTTGTAAAACTGACTATCCTACCGATCCTTGACTTCGGCGATGTCATTTACAAAATAGCCACCAACACTCTACACAGCCAATCTGTAAATAGCACACCCAACTACCTCATCCCCATATTGTTATTTATCTTTTTGCTCTTTTGCACCCCAGTATCTCTACTTGCACATCATCATCCACACATCTATCACTCCAGTGTTAATGCTAAATTGTAATTATTTCGCCTCTATGGCCTATTTATTGCCTTACCTCCCGAATCTTCTACATATGCACACACTGTACATTTTTCTATTGTGTTATTGACTGTACGTTTGTTTCTCATGTGTAACTCTGAGTTGTTGTTTTTGTCGCACTGCTTTGCTTAAATCTTGGCCAGGTCGCAGTTGTAAATGAGAACTTGTTCTCAACTGGCCTACCTGGTTAAATAAAGGTGAAATAAATATATTATTTATATATATATATATATATATATATATCTCTTTGGGCTTCACTGCAGGTTATTACATTGCACACTTTCTGCCTGTGGACATCTGTTCTACAATGTGCCAGCAGCAGAGCATGAGACCCTTTGTTGGCATAATTGATCTCTTTCGGGCAGAGAGTACACCTGGCATACCCCTTTTATCCACTGTATTGAAAAAGTGAGAGTTTGTAACCACCTCTATAATGGCATCCAACTTAAGCCAAGCCCAGCTACACTTGATCCCTGAATCCACTTGTTTTAACAAGCAACGCCTCATTTTCACCTAATTCTCTGATTCTGAAAATTAACCACATATTGTAGATGGAAAACATTAGCTCACAGATAGTAGTTAGTTCGTTAGCTAGTTAACTAGTCAACATTTCAGATTGCCAGCGTCCAGTAAGCAACTAACGCGCTATAACCTGAGGAATGGCAAGGAGTCATAACGTTATACCAGTTAATACTATAGTGAATTGGTTAGGTTACTAATGTTAGCTCATCTGATGTTGTAACGTTAACTAGCTAAAGTTAGCTGTCTGACTTTATTAGCCAGCTAATTTTCACACCATCAACTCAATTATTTGATCAGTTAAGTTGGCTAATGTTGCTCAACATTTCTCTGGCTAGCTAACAGAGAATTTGATCCAGCTAGCAAGATAATGTTACTTAACAATGCTAACAATACTTGCTCCACCACACTTTCTCCCTCACCTCAAACTTTCCAAATGACAGTTGTTTTTCGGTTACAGCTCATGAAGTACGCTTCATCACCTTCTCACCCCTGTCTCCATGGTCAGGTTTCTCACCTACCTCTTCGTTATCGTTCAGGGGACGCGCTGCTGTAAATGGCAAATTGCCTTTATACTCTCTGTTGTCTTTCCAGAGCATGCGCTGATGCTGTACCTAGCAAATTGGTTCTCTCTTCAGTCGCGTGCTGCATTCTGCTGTTATGTGAACGATTGGCTGAGCCTTGGATACAGACAGTATTGCTCCAAACACGCATCACTCGTTCGCTTACAGCCAGTAGTCTGATCCAAAGCCCCCCCCAAACTTTTCTAATCTGATCTTCCCGAATCACATAGGTCACCTATCTTGGGCACAAAATGGCGAATTTTGCCGAAAGATGACTAGTTTGCATCCCTGACAGTGGCCTCGATCATTCTTAAATGGGAGAAGTTTGGAACCAATGAGACTCTTCCTAGAGATGGCCGCCTGGCTAAACTGATCAATCTGACAAAGCTACGGAGATCCTCTGTGGAGATGGGAGAACTTTCCAGAAGGACAACCACCTCTGCAGCACTCCACCAATCAGGCCTTTATGGTAGATGGATTCACGCCTCAGTAAAAGGCACATGATAGCCCGCTTGGAGTATGCCAAAAGGCATCTGAAAGACTTTCAGACCATGAGAAACAAGATTCTCTGGTCTAATGAAACCAAGATTGAACTCTTTGGCCTGAATGCCAAGCGTACGTCTGGAGGAAACCTGGCACCAACCCTATGGTTAAGCATGGTGGTGGCAGCATCATGCTGTGGGGATGTTTTTCAGCGGCCTGGGAGACTAGTCAGGGCGAAGGAAAGATGAACAGAGCAATGTACAGAGAGATCCTTGATGAAAACCTGCTCCAGAGTGCTCAGGACCTCAGACTGGGGCGAAGGTTCACCTGCCAACAGGACAACGACCCAAAGCACACAGCCAAGACAATGCAGGAGTGGCTTCGGGACAAGTTTCTCAATAGCTGTGCAGCTATTATCCCCCATATTTAACATGTTTGGGTCTCTAAAACTACCTCCAAATACACTGAGTGTAGAAAACATTAAGGACACATTCCTAATATTTAGTTGCACCCGCCCCTTTTGCCCTCAGAATAGCTTCAATTCGGTCGGGGCATGGACTCCACAAGGTGTCGAAAGCATTCCACAGGGATGCTGGCCCATGTTGACTCCAATGCTTCCCACAGTGGTGTCAAGTTGGATGGATGTCCTGTGGGTGGTGGACCATTATTGATACACACGGGAAACTGTTGAGCATGAAAAATCCAGCAGCACTGCAGTTCTTGACACAAACCGGTGCACCTGGCACCTACTACCATACCCCGTTCAAAGGAATTTACATAATTTTTCTTGCCCCTTCACCCTCTGAATGGCACACATACACAATCCATGTCTCAATTGTCCCAAGGCTTGAACATCCTTCTTTAACCTGTCTCCTCCCCTTCATCTACATTGACTGAAGTGGATTAAACAAGTGACATTTATAACGGATCATAGCTTTCACCTGGATTCACCTAGTCAGCCTATGTATTGGAAAGAGCAGGTGTTTTGTACACTCAGTGTATACTTCCATACATTTTTTTAAACTGGTACCGGGCTACCTACAGACGAGTCTTGTGAGGCTTGTGGAAGTCCATAGAGGGGTCACATTAGTGTGTACCCCAAACTGTTAGGACGCTACAAACAGAAGTGTTCGTGAGAGTCTCACCTTTCCATAATAATGTTTTTTAGGCCAAACCGCTGGGACGATATTGACGTTTTCGCGAGAAGACAGATTTTTGGGATGTCTCCTGGTCTGACAAACACCACTGTAGCTCGGCCACCTTCCACTGCAGATGTGGAAGGCCGACATTGGTAGATGTGGTAGATTGAGACGCAGCCCATCTCTAGCTTAGACGGATTTTGATGGGGATGTTTTTATTATGCTAATTTGATTTCTGTGGGGGGCATGGACATCGACTCTAGGTGGTTATTAAACAGCTCTTACCAGTACATGGGGATGTAAAGAACATCTCCGGGGCCCACCACAGTCTCATAGCCCATTACATTCTTGAAGTTGGGAAACCTCTTATAGTCAGGGTTCTCAAAGTCAACCTAAAAATGGCAAAAGCAAAATTGCTGTTAGAAGGATTAATTAAAAACAAAACAGAAACAGCTGAGAAAATCCATGCATATCAAATAAAACCCGGTGTTGTGTGTGGCATATTCCACAAACCTTCTTACCGGTTTCAATTGGGACTACAATGGAAATAAGTTAAACTTTTTTGTATTATCCTCAATAATTTATTTATGCATTGTGTCCACGTGCGGTTGATTATGTTTTTAAATTGTCAAATACATTTTATCAAAAAGTAAGGGTTACCTGGCTCTGTCTGTCACAGGGGTGGTGAACAGGGAAGGGGTAGAGACACTCAAACTGGTCCGGAGGGAACAGGATACACCTTTTGTAACCTTTGATTTGTGCAAAGAAGTTCTGCTGCTCGTCGTAATGGGCTGGCGTTACATTGCCTACAAACATTTAGCAGAACACAAGATTATCTGCCCGTCTATGCAAGTGCAATGCTCTTAAGCTAATTTCAGCTGATTTAAGGTGAGTGGATTTCTTTCATAATGTCCTTTCCACAAGGACTTTTACTGCATATTGAGAGAGTAGTTCACTCTTTCCATCAGCAATATGTGGCACCCACATGGTAGATATTATGTATATAATTTCCTTGTCTGACATGACTAGGGAAATCACCTGCTAGTCATTGTCCCCATGCCTCGAAGCCCCAGAGTCCCTTCCTTACCCTCCATTCCTATAAACCCCTCAGTCCCTCACCCTCTATACGTACAGGTCCATACCCGCAATGCCTGTATGCCCGTTAGGTCTCTGCTATAGGGCTCTTACCCTCCATGCCTATGAGGAGCAGGTTGGAGGTGAGCTGGCCCCAGTTCCTTTTGCTCTGCTGCTTGTTGATCCAGTTCCAGTTGAAACCCAGGAAGTCCACCACGATCTTCCTGCCCACGGTGTCGTTCAGGGTCTGCTGCAGGTACACCCTGGGAGGATGAGTAGAAAACAATAGAATAAGTCCATCTGCGGAGACAGAAATGGATTTACACATATTTTTGAAAGAGCACAGCCACTGAGAGGGCTGCAGTACAGTGCCCCTGGAGCTAGTTGTGGAGCAGAATGTGGATAGATACACAAAGATAGGATAAGACTGATAAGACTGTCCTTCATGCAACTAATTGACCAATGACGGTTCAATTATTTGAATTCCATTTCGTTCAGTTTTTTTTCTGTGAGCTTGAGGCGCAGTTTATCTAGAGATAAATCAGATCAAGCCCAAACTGTGCGAAACAACTGAACTGAAATATTTTATTAAACTAAAGTAATGTTACTAAATGATGGCTAATAAGTGATAAGCAGTAATAGGCAGTTACTACCATCATGGGACTTTTAATTGCTTTATTCTGTGTTGTTACAGCATTCAACCCACATAATGCATTTAATGTCAAAAATAATTATCGAAACCATTTTTTTATTTTTTTATCATTGAACCAACCTTCAAAAGCACTAAATCGCTTGACTTGGACCAAACATCTTCCTACCAATGAGTAAGACATGAGGAGGCCCCTTACACTTCAGTGTTGTGATGCAAAAATTCTAGCAAAATGTATAGCATATAGAATTAAAATGGTACTGTCAGACATTATTCATTATAAATCAGACAGGTTTTTTACATGGACGATACATTGGAGATAATATAAGTACTGGAAACAATAGAACACTATTGTAGCTGACTTTGCAAAGGCTTTTGATAAAGTACGACTGGAGTTTATATATAAATGCCTGGAACATTTCAATTTTGCAGAACCTCTTATAGCAGTAAAACAAGGTTGTCCACTATCGGCATATCAATTTATTATGGCCATCGAAATGTTAGCTATTAAAATCAGATCCAACAATAATATCAAGGGATTAGAAATCCAGGTTTTAAAAACAAAGGTGTCATTGTACGCTGATGATTCATGTTGTTTTCTTTTAAATCCACAACTTGGATCTCTCCACAGCCTCAGAGGATCTAGATCATTTTTCTAACCTCTCTGGATTACACCCAAATTATGTGTACTAGATTACATATTGGATCACAAAAAAATACAACTTTTACATTACCTTGTAGTTTACCAATAAAATAGTCTGACGGTGATGTGGATATACTGGGTATACATATCCCCAAAATAAATAAATGATCTCACTACAATACATTTTTATAGAAAGTTAGCAAAAATAGATAAGATCTTGCTACCATGGAAAGGTAAATACCTATCTATTTGTGGAAAAATCATCCTGATTAACTCTTTAGTCATATCCCAGTTTACCCATTTACTTATGGTCTTGCCTACACCTAGCGAACAGTTTTCAAAATTATATGAGAAAAAATTATTCAATTTATTTGGAACAGCAAGCCAGACAAAATTAAACAGGCCTATTTATATAAAGAATATGAATTCGGATGGCCTTTATTCAGATTACGACCTCTCACTTTCAGTTATAAGGAAATCATCTCCCAAATATGGCTATTTTTAAAATAAGCCATAGAAAGTTGGTTGAATTTTCAATTTAATTCACCAGAAAAGACAGAACAAATAATACAACAAATATTGTGGTTAAACTTAAATATACTAATTGATATACTGCTCTACCCAAAATTACAACCAACTAATTGCAGCATTACCGCTAAAATGGAAGAGGCAAGTGGAAGGGGGAAAAAGTAAGGAACTTGTCTGTCGGCCCTGCATTAAAGACCATAATTGGTTAAAGAAAATTTTGATAAATAAAAAAGTATACCAGTTCATTTAAGGACCAAAAATTGACAGCTGTGCCATATAGATTGCAAAATAGTTGGGAAGAGATTTTTAACGTACGGGGGGGACTCTCCCTCATGGCCCTGCAGTATACACAGAGGTTTTCATAGGGATTAAAAAGGAATTTCTGCCACATCACCGAACTTGAGAAATGAACAATATCCATGTTCTGCAGAATGTATACACGGTCGGTGAAGAATCCAGCTACGACCGGTCCAATTTGTTTAATGTTTGTGAAACTCAGGAGAGACAATACAGCCACATTACCATAACCATGTTTAAACAAGAGTCTCAGTTGTGAGACTTGCATCTAATTGTTGTATAAAATGAATGAGTTACGATTAAACTATTTGTGAAATTATGGAATGTGATTTTAAACTGTTTAATGAAAGAGAACCCAATTCCCTTTAAAAGTAACTAAGCCATAGGCCCACCCCATGAGCACAGACAGTGATCTGGCGTCATGGGACGACCCTTTTCTACTGTTACGAATATAACCCCCACCTGAAGGAATCATCTTCAGACCAAGCTTACCTTGATCAGCGAGAGGGCTAAGGGTTGATTTGAGACCAGTACCTCTATCACAGAGGGAACTAAGGTTTGAGTACAGACCACAAATGTTTTTTGAATTCTTAACCATACCACGTGGTTAAACTCAGACTATCGATCCGACAGAATAAGAGCAACTCTTCGATACATAGTTAATAGTCTGCAGCTAGAAATGATGTCGACCTGAATGCGAGAACCGCCGAAATATCTATTCTAAGAAAATTTCTTAATGGTACTCTGAAGTACCCATTCTAACCACGAAAGACTTCTTGGAAGAGAGAGAGAGGCGGATGAACTTTCCAACAGAAAGACGGACGATCCCAACGACACAGAGGGTAAATATATATTGATTGCAATTGTTCCCGAATGAGTGAGCGTTCATGTGCAAAGGATTAGCATTTCAATTAACATAATTTTAAATTGTGTAGTGACTCATTTGTGTAATTCCCACCTTTCTCAATCCACACCCACTTCCCTTTGTCCACCAAGACGCCATACCGGCTAAGCCCACTAGGGAACATCCCCTATCATTTCCTTGTAACCATATCTACTTTGTTTTGTTTACGGTTTGTTCGTGCATTTCTGTGATTATTTAGTAAGTTAATAAATTAGTGATTTAAGACAATTGATGTATGGATGATTCATAGTAAAGACTGGGTTTGTGCAGATTTACGACGTTCGGAATGAGACTAACGTGAGGGAAAGAATAATTCATTAATGAGAAGACTAATTAATCAGATATTAAAATATCAGAAAAGTTATATTAGGAAAATTATAACTTTGTAATCTGAAGATTTTCCTTGGTGCCCTGACTTCCTAGTTAATTACATTTACGTGATTAGTAATCACGTAATAATAATTACAGAGAATTGATTTGATAAAATAAGTCTTCAATTTAATGATGCCAAAGACACGACACATGGTTTATGAACTGATACACATAACGACTCAGGATTCAAAAATTTTATATAATAACAACCAATAGAATGTTATTTATATGGGTGATAAAACCTTCCCAGCTCTGCAGATTTTGCTGCGAAGAGACATTAGATCATTTGTTTTGGTACTGTCCATATGTAGCTTGTTTTTGGTCACAGGTCCAGGAATGGCTGAAGAATTGCAATATTTACCTGGAGCTAACCCTGCAGACAGCACTGTGATCTGAAAAGTCAGTCAATCGATCAATAATATAATTATACTTTTAGCAAAATAAAATATTTTCAATTTACAATCTGTAGAAACAATGAGAAAAGAAAGGTTCAGAACTTTTGTGAAACATCACAGTACAGTTGAAAAATAATCCAATTTGGATGGTGTTAAGAAATAGATGGGAGGGGTTGTACGGAGCTGAAGGTTGGGACTAATAACCACTAATAACAAGATAACTGATGTGAAACATATTGTGTCCGTAAAACGTTTATATTAGGTGAAAGAGCGCAGTTTGAAAGATACGGCAAATAGAAATCAAACCGGATGGACTATTGTAAAATAGACTGTGTCCATAAAATGTATATTTGTATGTATGTATAAGCTGGAAGTAGAGGCCTAAGAGTTGTTGTTCACTAGTTTACTCCAATTAGGGGAGGGGTGGTAGGGTTAGAAAGTAATAAAGGAAATATATACACATACATACACACACNTGACAAAGAAATGATCAGTCTATAATTTTAATGGTAGGTTTATTTGAACAGTGAGAGACAGAATAACAACAAAAAAATCCAGAAAAACGCATGTGAAAAATTTTATAAATTGATTTGCATTTTAATGAGGGAAATAAGTATTTGACCCCTCTGCAAAAGATGACTTAGTACTTGGTGGAAAAACCCTTGTTGGCAATCCCAGAGGTCAGACGTTTCTTGTAGTTGGCCACCAGGTTTGCACACATCACAGGAGGGATTTTGTCCCACTCCTCTTTGCAGATCTTCCCCAAGTCATTAAGGTTTCGAGGCTGACGTTTGGCAACTCGAACCTTCAGCTCCCTCCACAGATTTTCTATGGGATTAAGGTCTGGAGACTGGCTAGGCCACTCCAGGACCTTATTGTGCTTCTTCTTGAGCCACTCCTTTGTTGCCTTGGCCGTGTGTTTTGGGTCATTGTCATGCTGGAATACCCATCCACGACCCATTTTCAATGCCCTGGCTGAGGGAAGGAGGTTCTCACCCAAGATTTGACGGTACATGGCCCCGTCCATCGTCCCTTTGATGCGTTGAAGATGTCCTGTCCCCTTAGCAGAAAAACACCCCTAAAGCATAATGTTTCCACCTCCATGTTTGACGGTGGGGATGGTGTTCTTGGGGTCATAGGCAGCATTCCTCCTCCTCCAAACACGGCGAGTTGAGTTGATGCCAAAGAGCTCCATTTTGGTCTCATCTGACCACAACACTTTCACCCAGTTGTCCTCTGAATCATTCAGATGTTCATTGGCAAACTTCAGACGGGCATGTATATGTGCTTTCTTGAGCAGGGGGACCTTGCGGGTGCTGCAGGATATCAGTCCTTCACGGCATAGTGTGTTACCAATTGTTTTCTTGGTGACTATGGTCCCAGCTGCCTTGAGATCATTGACAAGATCTTCCCGTGTAGTTCTGGGCTGATTCCTCACCGTTCTCATGATCATTGCAACTCCACGAGGTGAGATCTTGCATGGAGCCCCAGGCCGAGGGAGATTGACAGTTCTTTTGTGTTTCTTCCATTTGCGAATAATCGCACCAACTGTTGTCACCTTCTCACCAAGCTGCTTGGCGATGATCTTGTAGCCCATTCCAGCCTTGTGTAGGTCTACAATCTTGTCCCTGACATCCTTGGAGAGCTCTTTGGTCTTGGCCATGGTGGGGAGTTTGGAATCTGATTGATTGATTGCTTCTGTGGACAGGTGTCTTTTATGCAGGTAACAAGCTGAGATTAGGAGCACTCCCTTTAAGAGAAATCTTTCTGATTGAGAGGGGGTCAAATACTTATTTCCCTCATTAAAATGCAAATCATTTTGTAACATTTTTCACATGCGTTTTTCTGGATTTTTTTGTTGTTATTCTGTCTCTCACTGTTCAAATAAACCTACCATTAAAATTATAGACTGATCATTTCTTTGTCAGTGGGCAAACGTACAAAATCAGCAGGGGATCAAATACTTTTTTCCCTCACTGTACAATCTGCAATATTAAAGCTGATCTACCCCCCCAAAAAAATATAATAATAAAAAAGACATGAGGAATCCCCCAAAAAATTCAAAAGCCACCCACGGACCCCCTATAACAATCCCACCAGAATACAGTATCAGTTCTCTATGTTTGACAAGTAGTATGAAGATGTGGCTTGGAGTATTGCTTCTCTATACTATATAATGTATTCCCTGTGACTCTGGTGATGTTTTTTTTCTTCTCCTAGTTGCTTGCATTATTTACCATAACGTAGTGTGAAAGTACCAGGTTTTGACCACTAGACAGAGGTCATGTTAATGTAAGATTCTGTGTTTTTCACGCATAGGAAAGATAAAAGAAAAAATATCTTGCAGATCTAAAATGCTTTTTATGGTAATTTCTGCCTGGCTTCAGTCAGGGTTCGCATTAAATTAGGAATGTAAAAGTAGTAATTTCGTGCTTCAGTTGTACTTGTTCTCTCGGATGAAATATATTTGCTCTCTTCATTGGCTCACCACCAGAGAGCGCACTGACTGATGTATAGGCTACTTTCCTCCAGTATTTTTTCTCCGGTGTAGTTTTTCTCCAGTAGAAAGTTGAAATGCAAGATTAACTTCAAGCAAAACATTAGGAAATGTAGCTGGCTACACTCTATGATAAATAGAAATATGATGGCCATGCATCGTTTTTGCAAAAAATACCTTGCTTTTTCATTGTAAGCTAATTTACTTGTGTGGCTGCTAGCCAAATTGCATTGCACTTCTATCTGCTGTCAACTGATGAAAAAATGTCTGCCAAATATGTTGCACTAATGAATTTTGTGTGAAGAAAAACTATAGTTGCACGCCCCTTATCTCACTTGACTTTCAATATAAAGCGTAGGTGAAATGGTTTAAAACGCATATTTTTTAATGGTCGCGTTTTGTAAATGCAGATTTCTGAAAGCTAATTCAATCCCTACTAGATGGCGCTGTTTCTGCTATACCGCCACACTTTCATCCATTTTGCTGGTCTCGTGTTTATTAAATAGGCCTAGATCACAACCTCTTCTTTGCATCTTTGGGCAGAAAACCAATAGATTTGACTCATATTGAAAAAAAATTGTGGTCATCCTAACAATTCAAGCCAGTCCCCCATGAAAGCAATCCTTCTTTTAAACTTAATCTGTGTCCAGGAAACAGACCCTTTGTGTGTGGTTTATTCCCTTTAGAAAATGTCTGGATTAGTTATTGATAGACCATTCCTGGTGAACAAGCAAACCATTATGCTACAGCAGTTCTAATGGTTTAAATGTGGTCTCTAATAGTCTTCAATGGTAAAAGTCCCAAACACAGTCCCAAAGGGTTTTGTAATCGTAATGGTATTGGGTTGTGTTGAGTTTAATGGTACTGTAAATGTCACTAATCACAATACATAAAACTATAGTTGCACGCCCCTTATATAGAGCGGTTTCCTGATAATTGTCTTTAAAAGCATAAGACTGCCATGCAATTATTTTATCAGGGTTGTTACAACATTTTTGTCCTTAGCCAATTTCTCCATCAAAGTTTTGGGCTTCTAGGAAAAGTCTTCATATGAGAATTGCATAGGGATAGCCTTCCCAGAGAGCGGCCACTTGTTGGACTATTCAAGGAGAGTTGGGTTGAAGTATTAGGCTGCTATTAGGTCAAACTTTAGGTCAAACGGAATTGCTTTCATGGAGGACTGGCTTGATTTATTTTCATAATGCGACAATTCTATTGGTTTTCTACCCAAAGTTGCAATGGAAATATTGTGATCTACACCACATGACGAAAGGTTTGTTTGTCGAACATCTCATTCCAAAATCATCAACATGGAGTTGGTCCCCCCTTTGAGACTATAACATCCTCCACTCTTCTGGGAAGGCATTCCACTAGATGTTTGAACATTGCTGCGGCTTCCATTCAGCCACAAGAGCATTAGTGAGGTCGGGCACTGATCTTGGGCGATTAGGCCTTACTCGCAGTCAGCTTTCCAATTCATCCCAAAGATGTTCGATGGGGTTGAGGTCAGGTCTCTGTGCAGGCCAGTCAAGTTCTTCTACACCGATCTCGACAAACCATTTCTGCATGGACTTTGCTTTGTGCACAGGGGCATTGTCATTCTGAAACAGGGAAGGGCCTTCCCCAAACTGTTGCCACAAAGTTGGAAGCACAGAATCGTCTAGAATGACATGCAGTAGTGTTAATATTTTCCTTCACTGGAACTAAGGGGCCTAGCCTGAACCATTAAAAACAGCCCCAGACCATTATTCCTCCTCCACCTAACTTTACAGTTGGCACTATGCATTGGGGCAGGTAGCGTTCTCCTGGCATCCGCCAAACCCAGATTCGACCGTTGGACTGCCAGAAGCGTGATTCAACACTCCAGAGAACATTTTTCCACTGCTCCAGAGTCCAATGGCGGCGAGCTTTACACCACTCCAGCTGACGCTTGGCATTGCGCATGGTCATTTTAGGCTTGTATGCGGCTGCTCGGCCATGGAAACCCATTTCATGAATCTCCTGGCGAACAGTTATTCTGCTGACGTTGCTTTCAGAGGCAGTTTAGAACTAGGTAGTGAGTATTGCAACTGAGGACAGACAATTTTTACGCGCTATGTGCTTCACCACTCAGGGGTCCCATTCTGTGAGATTGTGTGGCCTATCACTTCGCGGCTGAGCAGTTTTTTCTCCTAGATGTTTCCACTTCACAATAACAGCACTTACAGTTGACCAGAGCAGCTCTAGCAGGGCAGAAATTTGACGAATTTACTTGTTGGAAAGGTGGCATTCAATTACGGGGACACGATAAAAGTCACTGAGCTCTTCAGTAAGGTCATTCTACTGCCAATGCTTGTTTATGGAGATTGCATGGCTGTGTGCTCAATGTTATACACCTGTCAGCAACGGGTGTGGCTGAAATAGCTGACTCAACCGATTTGAATGGGTGTCCACATACTTTTGTATATATAGTGTATTTAATAAACACAACAGACCAGAAAAATGTTTAAATGAGTGTGGCAGTATAGCAGAAACAAAGGTATCTAGTGGTCAAAACCTGGTACTTTCACACTACTTAATGGTAAATAATTCAAGCGACTTCAATGACTAATTTCTCTGAACGGGGGAGAAAAACAATCACCAGATTCACAGGGTATATATTACGTAGTATGGAGAAGCAATACTCCAAGCCACAGCTTCATACTACTTGTCAAACATAGAGAACTGATACTGTATACTGGTTGTTGGGGTGGGTTTGGCATGGGGTGTGCGGGGTCCGCGTGTGACTTTTACATTTTTTGAGGATATTCCTCATGTCTTACTCATTGGTAAGAAGTAGTTTGGTCCAAATCAGATGTTGGGTAATATATATTGAATCCTATAAATTAAAATAGCCAATTTGGGTGCAATCAATTAGCTTAATTTCTCAGAGATCAAATTATATTTCATATCTGTATCTGTTACTAACTACAGAAACGATTTCAGAACAATCTGAGATGGCTCACCACCAATCTGAGATGGAGGGGGAACTAACTTTCTACTACTTTCAACAATTTACACTGATTTAAAAACAATTCTGTACAGGCTTCCTTTTTTTTGCTCTCATTTAGGTTAGCATTCTGGAGTAACTACAATGTTGTTATCCATCCTCAGTTTTCTCTTATCACAGTCATTAAACTCTTGTAACAATTTAAAGTCACCATTGGCATGATTAAATCTGAGCGGTTTCCTTCCTCTCCAGCAAATGAGTTAGGAAGGACGCCTGTATATTTGTTGAGACTGGGTGTATTGATACACCATCCAAAGTTGAATTAATAACTTCACAATGCTCAAAGGGATATTCAATGTTGTTTTTTTTGTTTTCATTTACCCATCTACCAATATATTCCCTTGTTCACGAGGCATTGGAAAACCTCCCTGGTCTTTGTGATTGAATCTGGATTTGAAATTCACTGCTCGACTGAGGGACCTTACAATTATCTGTATGTGTGGGGTACAGAGATGACGTAGTCATTCAAAAATCATGTTAAACACTATTATTGCACAGTGAGGCCATGCAACTTATTATGTGACTTGTTAAGCAAATGTTTATTCCTGAACTTATTTAGGCTTGCCATAATGAAAGGGGTTGAATACTTACTCAAGACATTAACGCTTTTCATTTAATTAATTAGTAAAAAAAATTCTTTAAACACAACTCCACTTTGACATTGTGGGCTAGTGCGGGTAGGCCAGTGACAAAATCTGAATTGAATCCATTTTAAATTCAGGCTGTAACACATTTTATTTTTGACAAAGTCAAGGGGTGTGAGTGCTTTCTGAAGGTACTGTAACAGCATGCCAGTGGAAGGCAGGACAGCAGCAGGTGGCCCAACTGTGGTTTGTGACTATCATTTCCCATTTTAGCCAATTCAATTGCAGTCACTTAGTTACTGATGTTTCGGTCATTCTGTTACGGATTTTGTAACAGAATGACAAGTTTTAATCACTTAAGTCATAAACAAAATTGTTATTAGTAAAAACACTAACTAATTGGTAGGTCTACCTTGTTACTTCTGTGAACTTTTATTATCCTCATGAGGGAGAGAAATTTGAAAATATCTTAAAGATGTGGGTTTTTGTAAGAGAATGACTAGACACTAGGCAATATTTTTTTTAATTACAGAAGGCAAATCATTTTTGCAAAATGAAATCTAGAAGTTTATATTAGTAGTGTCTCAACTTCAACAATATTGTGTTTTTTGTTTTTCTAATACATTTAAGACTTTATGGTAGATGTTTTCTAATACCCCTTTTCCATCGGTTGGACCAGAAATCCTAATTTAAGGATGGAAAATTGTTACCCCCCCAAAAATATGCCTTATTAAAAATGTAAAAAAATGGTGCTGCTGTAAACTCAGTGGTGCACACCGATATCCAGAGCAATTAAGAGGAATGTAATTGAATAGGGACAGTTGAACTGAAAAGCACTTCCACAGAGTTTGCATCAGGAGTCAAGTGTACTCAGCAAGTTTACGTTCATCAGGAAATGAAAGCTTGTTTTGCCAATATAAACGTTCCACTCGGCTCAGGAGAAAGCATTCCTTTCCAAACCACAAAGAATGATTTGAATCAGAATCAAAAAACAGTACTTCACTTTACTTTCCACTGCTGAGCACTTGCCAGCACACCAGCAATGTAAACACCTAGACTGGATAGCATTTAATATTTTTTTATTCAGCATTAAGAAAATGTAGAATCTTTCTAATCAACTGTCCCTAAGGACCTAGCTCAAATGCAGCAGGACATACACCTACCCATTTCGACAAAAAACATTACCTCTCGTCTCCTCCCTCTTCATGCGTTTTCTCCATTTTCTCCACAAAATCTGAGAATTTCATGTCTATCCGTCGAGACTTGGGTGAAAAGTTCTCAAAGTTGGCCATTTTCTTCTCATCATAGTAGAGGAATTTGTGGTTTTCAGCGATGTACACAGAGAAGTCCCCGCTCCCAATGTTCTCCTGCAGGTACGGGACGTCCCACTTCAGAGCCGGATACACTAGATTGGTGTCTGTTAAAACCAATGGTTCCTGGAAACAAAAAAAGTAGGACAAGTTAGATAAGATTAGAATAACAGAAATGGATGGAATTAAGCTTTTAATTACATTAACAAAAACAGCATACATGCAAAGACTGCATGTACTCTGATCTTCTCATTCCTTATAATATAGGACTGAAGCAAGCAAAAAATTTATTTAATTAAATAAAATGTATTAAAACTTTTTGCATAATTTGTGAACACATACATGTATTACTAATAGTAATAGGCCTACAGTGTATTTGGAAAGTATTCAGACCTTGACTTCTTACACATTTTGTTAAGTTACAGCTTTTTTTTTTATCTACACACAATACCCCATAATGCTAAAGCAAAAACAGGTTTAGAATTTTTTGCAAATGTATAAATAAAAAAAAAGAACTGAAATATGACATTTATATAAGTATTCAGACCCTTTACTCAATACTTTGTTGAAGCACCTTTGGCAGCGATTATAAGCTCGAGTCTTCTTGGGTATGACGCTACAAGCTTGGCACACCTGTATTTGGGGAGTTTCTTCCATTCTTCTCTGCAGATCCTCTCAAACTCTGTCAGGATGGATGGGGAGCATCGCTGCACAGCTATTTTCAGGTGTCTCCAGAGATGTTCGATCGGGTTTAAGTCCAGGCTCTGGCTGGGCCACTCAAAGACATTCAGAGACTTGTCTCAAAAAAACTCCTGCGTTGTCTTGGCTGTGTGCTTAGGGTCATTGTCCTGTTGGAAGGTGAACCTTCGCCCCAGTCTGAGGTCCTGAGCGCTCTGGAGCAGGTTTTCATCAAGGATCTCTCTGTACTTTGCTCTGTTCATCTTTGCCTCGATCCTGACTAGTCTCCCAGTCCCTGCCACACATCAACCTTGCTTTCATCAGACCAGAGAATCTTGTTTCTCATGGTCTGAAAGTCGTTTAGATGCCTTTTGCCAAACTCCAAGCAGGCTATCATGTGCCTTTTACTGAGGAGTGGCTTCTGTCTGGACACTCTACCATAAAGGTCTGATTGGTGGAGTGCTATAGAGATGGTTGTCCTTCTGGAAGGTTCTCCCATCTCCACAGAGAAAATCTGGAGCTCTGTCAGAGTGACCATTGGGTTCTTGGTCACCTCCCTGACGAAGGCCCTTCTCCCTGATTGCTCAGTTTGGCCAGCTCTAGGAAGAGTCTTGGTGGTTCCAAACTTCCATTTAAGAATGATGGAGGCCACTGTGTTCTTGGGGACCTTCAATGCTGCAGAATGTTTGTGGTACCCTTCACCAGATCTGTGCCTTGACACAATAGCCCAAATCTGAATCATACAGCTGCCGAACACAGTTGCGACATGACATGGCGTTTGAAGTTTGGACATTGTGCCTTACAAGCTATCAGACCCGACACAAAACAACTCATTCACCTCCTAGCCATCATTGCTCTGTTTCTGGTCAAGACTCAATCCCTCCTCCTCCCCCATCCGAGTTCACCACAGGTTGTAAGTGGGACCACCATCCTTATCGCACTTTCCTCTCAATATTTGGATCACGCAGGTAACTGGCCTCACACTGCTCATTTCAGCATGATTCTAATAAAAATAGCTGAATAAAGACCAAGGAATAAAAACTGTGATTTGCATGCAGAAAAAGTTACTTTGCAGATTAAGCTCACAGTACACAACACAGTTAGGCCTATGTCTGTCAACACAGTTGTAGGCCTAGATGTCCCATGCACAATACTGTGGTGCACCAAGCCCCGCATATGGGACATAACTGATGTTCACTACAGTCCACTGTTGTGAACAGTTACAAAGTAATAGTCAAGATGTCTGCTATAATGATTTACTATAGTGGCACATGCTTTCCAGTGTTATTACAGGGGGTAATTTCCATGTAAAAGGACCCATGACCATCAACATGTGAAGTTCATCGCGGCATATCAAATCGGGTGACAAATGGAAGCGAAGAGTCTACATTTTTCAACCATTTTCCATCCTGCAAATTAGGAACAAGCAAAGGATTTGACTTCTTGTCATAAGAAATCAAAGCAAAAAAATGATCTTAGAAAAGGTAGTTTTAGAAAACATCTACCAGCTGGAGCATAACTAGTGAAATTACAGTTAACGAAAATGTATGCTTCATCCAGTATAAACTAAATGTATAGAATGTATTATACAAGAGCCAAATTTAATTTAGTCATGTCTTAAGTATAAAACTAATAATGACTCAATAATCCATGCTTTCTGGGAATGCTATGAAGTCCGGAAATTGTGTGCAGAGCTAGAAAGTTGGCTGTCAGAAGTACTACAATGTAAACATACTTTTAATCCATCTGTCATCTTGAAAAAACATACAAAAAACGTTGGAAATCAAATCAATCCGCCATCATTAACACAATGCGAAAATCAAATGATTTATTATTGAAATATTGAAATAGCATGGGCTACCGAGAAAAACAAATTGGTACAATTTAAGGCTAAGTGGCAAACAATAATGCAGGCACTTGGGATGGGGGTGAGAGCATGCGGGTCTGGGCAGATGAGATGTGTGCATTTGTACGTTGTTGTTCGTATAAGTTTGTATCTGGATAAAAACTAAATTGTTGAAAAAAAATGAACACATCTACCAGAAAAAGGTATCAGAAATACATCAAAACACAATAATGTTGAAGACCCCTCTCAACTAACATCAACACTTATTTAGTTGGTCTGTAAGGAACCAAATCTGAACCAATTATAGACATCTATGTTTCACAAGTTTGGACAGTACCTTACAGTAGAGTACAGCAAAGTAAAGAAAAGTAGAGTGTAGTTCAGTACAATACAGTAATGTAAAGAAAGGAGAGTATAGTTTGTACATTATAGTAAAGAAAAGTAGAGTATAGTTCAATAAAGCACAGTAAAGAAAAGTAGAGTATAGTTCAGTACATTAGAGTAAAGAAAGGAGAGTATAGTTTTCACATTATAGAACAGTAAAGAAAAGTAGAGTATATTTCAGTACAGCACAGTAAAGAAAAGTAGAGTATAGTTCAGTACAGTACATTACAGTAAAGAAAGGTAGAGTATAGTTCAGTTTAGTAAAGAAAAGTAGAGTATAGTTCAGTAAAGAAAAGAAAAGTAGAGTATAGTTCAGTACAGTAAGGAAAAGTAGAATATAGTTCAGTACATTACAGTAAAGAAAAGTAGATTATAGTTCAGTACAGTAAAGAAAGGAGTATAGTTCAGTACAGTACATTTCAGTAAAGAAAAATAGAGTATAGTTCAGTACAGTAAAGAAAAGTAGAGTATAGTTCAGTACAGTAAAGAAAGGAGAGTATAGTTCAGTACAGTAAAGTGAAACATAGATGGCTGTTTGGAAAGCACAGTATAGAACATTACAGTACAGCAAAGCACAGTAGTATACAGTAAAAAAAAATAAAAAATAAAGAGTATAGTTCAGTACAGTACTGTACAGTAGAATGCTTACGTGTGTTTTTATATAGCAAAACTTCTCGTGGAAGGTACTACCCAGCGCACAGACCCCCTCGTGCACTCAACATCGTCAAGATATGTCGAGTTTCCTTGGAGGCGGGGAAACTGTGAAGCCAGCTATATATCCTATTACCTGTTTCTGTTTATTACTTTTATTAAATAATGTGAAACAATGTTGTGTCTGTTTGCTGCTTTTCATTAAATAATACATAGCTGTTCTTTATATGGCCTAAAATGTGTTCATGTGGGCAGAATATGATCTAGAGGCTATAGCATACCTTATTTTGATCAGTAAAGAAAATAAAACATTAAATGAAAAAAAAGAACTGCTAAAAGGCCAACATTTGGATGTTTCAATTAAAAAAGCTTGTCACATGACTATAGAAATGGAAACGTTGTGATTTTAGAAACACAAAGTAACAATAGCCAATGATTAAAGGGTTAGTCTATAATGGGCTCTCACCATCATTACCATTATTCACATTGGTCCAATTCAATCAATTCACAATTATCAGCTTTGGTATTGACATCAGTGAGCAGGCTTTCAGAGTGAGGAGAGACACATAGATAGGCCTATCAAAAGAAAATGTCTGAAAACTAAAATTATTATGAAATTCGAGCCACAGAAATCCATGTTTACATAAAATGTCTGCCTTTCCCCCTACATTTTAAACAATGTAATAAGCCCATTTAATATAGGAAAACATCACCAATTCCATTTGGCGTATGTCCTTTCATTTAGTCTCAATATGATACGTAAAATGTAGGCTATTTCAAAAGAACAGATTACCATATTGAGTTGACTCTATAGGCCATGGATGGGCAACTCCAGTCCTCTGGGGCCTGACTGGTGTCACACTTTTGCCCCAGCCCCAGCTAACACATCTGACACCAATAATCAGCAAATCATGATCTTCAGTTTAGAATGCAATTAGTTTAAATCAGCTGTGTTGATTACGGATGGGGGGAAAGTCTGACACCACTCCGGCCCCGAGCACTGGAGTTCCCCATCCCTGCTATTGGCTATACTGAAGATCTACCCGAGGTGCAACTTTAAGGAAAGGACATATTTCTAAACTATTTTGATACTCACCTCATGTCCTGATAATATGAATGAGAATGTAGTCCATTTTGTTTTGAAATTAGTATTTGTCCATCTCTCCCATTGTTCCAATTATTAATAAAAAAAAATATGCCAGAGAGAGTCACAAGACTTCAACATTGGAATGTTGTACCCTGGCTGGCGTGGATAATAGGCACACAAACTGAAGGAGCCTATTTTAGTATTTTTTTAACTTAAGATTCTCACCAAGACAGGCAGACAAACAGTACAGTAGGCTAGATTTAAGAGAATGAATGCAGATGTATGCTGCTATTGAACAATAACTAGGCCCAATCCATTACCTTTGAAACTGTCCTCTTTGAACTGCCAGATCTGTATAAAATCGGTTGGATGGATGGCTTCGATTGTCCAGCAATCTAATTGCAAGTCGTTCATATGCCAATAATAATATTCTGCTTAAAAAGACCTTGCACTGCTACCCTGAGCATTCATTATTCTTAGAGGTCAGAACAAGCAACCGGGAAGTCACCAGAGTTTCAGAACCAGGGGAATTTCAGCTTTAATTTTATATATATATATCCTTTATTTAATTAGGCAAGTCAAGAACAAACTCTTATTTACAATGACGGCCTATCCCGGCCAAATCCGGACTCCCAATCATGGACGGATGTGATGCAGCCTGGATTCGAACCAGGCACTGCAATGACGCTCTCTCTTGCACTGAGATGCAGTGCCTTAGACCGCTACGCCACTCGGGAGCCCTGAAGGCTATACCTACAGACGGGAACGACAGACCACAAATAAGTCCTTCTGGAAGTGCCCCGAATATGATGCTGTCGAATGCCGAGGTTGCATAACACTCAATGACGGGGTTATCTCCAAGTTATGCTGGACACACGGTTCTTTCAGTGTCCGGAACATCAACTGGAGGAGCTCCTGACATACAGTACCAGTCAAAAGTTTGGAAACACCTACTCATTGAAGGGGTTTTTCTTTATTTGTAGACATCAAAACTATGAAAATAACACATGTGAAATCATGTAGTAACCAAAGAAGTGATAAACAAATCAATGTATATTTTAGATTCTTCAAAGTAGCCACCCTTTGCCTTGATGACAGCTTTGCACGCTCTTGGCATCCTCTCAACCAGCTTCACCTGGAATGTTTTTCCAACAGTCTTGAAGGAGTTCACACACATGCTGAGCACTTGTTGTCTGCTTTTCCTTCACTCTGCAGTCTAACTCATCCCAAACCATCTCAATTGGGTTGAGATCAGGTGTTTGTGGAGGCCTTGTCATCTGATGCAGCACTCTCCTAGGTCAAATAGCCCTTACACAGCCTGGAGGTGTGTTGGGTCATTGTCCTGTTGAAAAACAAATGATAGTCCCACTAAGCACAAACCAGATGGGATGGCGTATCGCTGCAGACTGCTGTGGTAGCCATGCTGGTTAAGTGTGCCTTGAAATCTAAATAAGTCACCAACAGTGTCACCAGCAAAGCACCCCCACACCATCACACCTCCTCTTCCATGCTTCACGGTGGGAACCACACATGCGGAGATCATCCGTTCACCTACTCTGCGTCTCACAAAGACACGGCGGTTGGAATCAAAAATCTCAAATTTGGACTCATCAGACCAAAGGACAGATTTCCACAGGTCTTATGTCCACTGCTCGTGTTCTTGGCCCAAGCCAGTCTCTTCTTCTTATTGATGTCCTTTAGTAGTGGTTTCTTTGCAGCAATTCGACCATGAAGGCCTGATTTCACACAGTCTCCTATGAACAGTTGATGTTGAGATGTGTCTGTTATTTGAACTGTGAAGCATTTATTTGGGCTGCAATTTCTGAGGCTGGTAACTCTAATGAACGTATCCTCTGCAGCAGAGGTAACTCTGGGTCTTCCTTTCGTGTGGCGGTCCTCATGATAGCCAGTTTCATCATAGCGCTTGATGGTTTTTGAGACTGCCCTTGAAGAAACTTTCAAAGTTCTTGACATTTTCCACATTGACTGACCTTCATGTCTTAAAGTAATGATGGACTGTCATTTCCCTTTGCTTATTTGAGCTGTTATTGCCATAATATGTACTTGGTCTTTTACCAAATAGGGCTATCTTCTGTATACCACCCCTACCTTGTCACAACACAACTGATTGGCTCAAACGCATTATGGAAATTCCACAAATTAACTTAACAAGGCACACCTGTTAATTGAAATGCATTCCAGGTGACTACCTCATGAAGCTGGTTGAGAGAATGCCAAGGGTGTGTAACGCTGTCATCAAGGCAAAGGGAGGCTACTTTGAAGAATCTCAAATATTAATATATTTTATAACTTGATTCAATGTGTTATTTCATAGTTTTGACATCTTCACTATTATTCTACAACGCCGAAAATAGTCAAAATAAAGAAAAACCCTAGAATGAGTAGGTGTGTCCAAACTTACTGCACTTTCAGGCAACATGGGTTGGGAGAAGGACGGACGCATTGGAAGAAAGCCAATGTTTCCCATAGGTACCGTATATCTTGTTTAACATAAATGACTATTATTCTTATTATTGATGACAGCACGCCCAAGGCCAATAACATGGTTGCTAATCAGCTTTATCTTTTTTTATTTTCAGAATTATGGAATGGCTACGATGCTGTCCTGCAAGACTTGGCGAAGACCAACAACAGAGTGGAGGACTGACATGGAACATTTTTGGTGAATCCTGGCGCAACCCACCCCACCATTTGGAAGTTCATCGAGGCATTGCAATGACAGCAGCAAAGAGGTGAAATGAGAATGGAGCAGCAACTTGCTGGCGTTTCTCCACCACAGCAAAGACCCCGCTACAGCAAGCAACAGAAGGATCTGAAGTCACTGGTTCAGGAGTACACCACGACTGAACGGCTGGAGTATTTAAAGGCGTTGCATGGTCAATCCGACTTCTGCATTTGCCATGCAACATTTACGGGTATGCAGCCTCTGCAGAAGTCAGAGCATTCATACTTATTGCGCTTATCAGAGCAGCGGAGAGCTGTTGTGAAGGAAGTTTGTGTTTATACAGGCCTCACCTACCGTCAATCAATCATGTCAATGCAGCGCTATATGAAGCCCTCTGCATTGTTAAAAAATGTGTGGGGCGTACAGCATGCCCCCGGAGGCTCCGCAATTGAGTCACACCATCCATACAGCGCTTCCGATCACATTGCCGGATCAAGCATAAATTGGCTTTGACCTTGCATGCAATTTCAAGTTGCAGTTGTGAATAATCCAAAATCCATCTGAGAAAAATGAGCACCTAGTCTACTTGGACACTTCAACCCTTTCAATGACTCAAAAATCCTTATTAAACCGGAACATTAAGCACATTCTTGGAATATGTGTTCCTGAACTTCTTCTTGTTTTCATGGCACTGCATTGTCATGTAGCCTACTCTTCTTTTTGTTGTATTTTTTGGTTATTTGAAAATAAATGAACCATCATTGGGATAGCGCACAGATGATTTCTGTGAGCGCTGGTGTGCCATCCTGAACAAATGCTCTATTGATTTAATTACATTAAATTGTTGACCAGTTGAAAAAGGATTTTATTGAAATGGATAACACGATTAAAGAGAAACCGCACACCTCTGCAAATAGCTGTTAATGATGATGGCATATTCAATGAACTGATGAAAACTAACCAAGCGCTCCAGGACAAGTTGTCTACAGAAATAAAGGAACTAAAAATCAAGAAATTCAACCAAGACAAAAAAGACAAGGCCGAGGACAAAGTCTACTTCTGGAGAAACCCAGACAAAGGAGGTCCTGCTCCTCCTCTCCATGGCAGACGCAGGAGGGATGCCGCTTACTTCGATCCACCCCCGTCTGATCAACACTCTACAACCAGCGCCTCATCGGCTTCCAGTGGCAGTTTTTTACTCAACGAGAGACTGGGCCGATGAAAGGGCGGAGGTGGCCGCAGGAATGCGCACAGACGAGATGCCGCACCCGACGGGGTAAGAAGAAACGACTATCAGAGGCAGAGAGAACCGTTCACACGGTCCCAGAATCCACAGGACTGAGTGTCTTTAATTTATCAAGCAAGATATTGAGCACTGCCCATGTCTCCTTGCTTAATAAAGGGTTATCTTTTGTGCCTACAACCCAGTGCAACGATTTTGATGTTAAGGTAGACATGTTTACATTTTTTAGAAACATCCGTTTAAGGGAATACTTTAGCTCCCCTAATCCTGATATTTCTAGATGGGTATTTAAGTTCTGGTCAGATAGCCAAAAAGTTGTCCTTTTTTGGTTATTCAACACCCTAAAATTGCCACTTTCTATACTTTGCCGAAATTACACAAGAATGTTACAAAACCTGCAGGGTGCCCTATTGTAGCGGGCATTGATGCAGTAACGGCCCCTCTATCGACTTATGTTGACTTTTTTATTAGACCACTCGCAGAACAGCTCCCCTCCTTTGTAAAGAACACCAGCAGTATGATCTCAGAACAGCTCCCCTCCTTTGTAAAGGACACCCGCAGTATGATCTCAGAACAGCTCCCCTCCTTTGTAAAGGACACCCGCAGTATGATCTCAGAACAGCTCCCCTCCTTTGTAAAGGACACCCGCAGTATGATCTCAGAACAGCTCCCCTCCTTTGTAAAGGACACCCGCAGTATGATCTCAGAACAGCTCCCCTCCTTTGTAAAGGACACCAGCAGTATGATCTCTATCACTGAATCTCTTGATCCTCTCCCTGAGAACACCTTGTTAGTTACTTTTGATGTTGAGTCATTATACACAAATATTCACACGGGGGCGGTATTGAAGCTATGGAACATTTTCTTCTGCAACGTGACCCTTATGAACTACCTTCCAGTGCCTGCATTATAACATTGGCTGAAATAGTACTCACACAAAACTACTTCATGTTTCTAAATTATTTCTTTATTCAGACGAAGGGTACTGCTATGGGATCCCCCATGGCTCCTAACTATGCCCATTTGTATGTGGGTTACATGGAGAAACAGTCTATTTTCAATCCTCTCAAAAATGTTTTCTTGCCTAACATCATTATTTGGAAACGGTATACTGATTATATTTTTGTTCTATGGAGGGGTGATGCAAAACAGCTCCAGGCGTTTTATGCTTTTCTTAACTCCTGTTCTGAACATTTGAAATTTACTATGCAATCTGATACACGTCAAATCAGTTTTCTTGATCTTCTGATCTCGTGTGAAAATAATGTTCTATACACTGATCTTTACAGGAAACCTACTGATCGTAACAGTTTGTTGAGGGCTGACAGTTGTCACCCACTTCCATTGAAAAATAGTTTGCCCTACAGCCAATTCTGTCGAATCAAAAGAATTTGCAAAAAATAATCCGATTTCGACAGAAATATGGCTGAGACGCAAAGAAAAGGAGAGGGGGTACAAAAATTATCAGATTAATATTGCCATTGAGAAAACTCAAAACAAAACATGACCTTTTTCAAGGTCAGTCTCGCAAAAAGAAGCATTCTTGCGTTCTAACTACCCGCTATTCAAAGTGCTCTGAACAAATTAAGGGAATCGTTCACAAACATTGGCACATTCTAAAATCCGATGATAGTCTCGATAATGTGTTTTTGGACCCTCCCTTGGTCGTATTCTCGCGGGGTAGAAATCTCAGAGACCAATTGGTAAACTCTGATTTACCATCCCAAGATATTCCTGAACAACGTCTATTTGCACCCCTACTGGATGGAAATTACAAGCGTAATGGCTGTGCTCAATGCAATGGCACTTATAAATGTAGATCCTTCAAACACCCCCAAACAGGGAAATAGATCCCAATCAAAGGTGTTATTACATGCTCCACTAAGGCAGTTAATTATCTTATAACTTGTCCTTGTGATAAACATTATGTGGGTAAAACAAAGCGCAAGTTAAAAGTACGTATCTCAGAGCATCGTAGCACCATTAGCTGCAAAAACTCTACTTACCCAGTTGCGGCCCACTTTTCGGAAGCAAACCACTCGATCTCGTCTCTGCGTTATATTGGCATCAAACATGTCAACCTCCCTATGGAGAGGGGGTGACCTCGATAATTGATTGTTAAAATGAGAGGCTGCCTGGATCTTTAATTTAAAGATCCTTGCTCCCTTTGGTCTCAACGTAGACTTTGATCTGAAGCCATTCTTGTGATTGTTGTGACTTTGCCATTGTAATTGTTGCAGGCTTATGTAGCCCAAATTGAATCTATAATCGTATGCTATCAATTTTTGTTTTTTGTATGTTGTTCTTTGTACTCCATTTTAATATTTGAGAATTAACCAATGATATTAGGCCACACTTTGCCATGATTACAGACACCTGTGTGTGTGTCTTTTGACACTATGTAAACGAGTCACCTCGCAGTGTTTGTGATTATACCCTGATGAAGACAGCTTGCCTGTCGAAACGTTGGACATTACATTTTTGCATCTGAGCTCCTAGTGTGCGGCTCTCCTTTATTTTCAAGTTAGGCCTACTTTAGGCCTACTTATTTTTGTATTCTGCTAAGCTTTTTTGTTGATAAAGATAGGTTTTATAGTGAATGGTTGGAGTTAATGGATAGTGTAAAAAGTAGATCAAATGAAAATATATTATTTAAAACGAAAATACATTGTAGAAACTAGATATTGGTTGTTTTTAGCCTTCAGCCTTTATATAACCATATGAACGAATGTACATACAAAATGTGTAGCCATACATATTCTGCTCACATGAAGGAATGTATATACACACAATTTGTAGCCATACATGATTTAATGAAAAGCAGTATACACATTTAATAACATACTAATAAACATTATTAGGCAATAGTTAACATACACAACATTGTTTCACATTTTTGATTAACTTAAACAATCATGCAATAGGCTACAGCTGGCTTCACAGCTTCCCCAGCATCTTGGGGAAACTCGACTTATCACGTGGAGGAAAAAGTAGAGGAAGGAGTTCGCTTCTGCGAACTGTGGTAAAATACTATGTGTTGTGGCAGTGCTTCACAGTAGAATAAAGTGGAGTAGAGTTCAGTACAGTACACAGTCGCAACGTCCCCTGAATGCCCATCTGCTAGCCTGCTAGCCGCGGCCCGCTAGCTGTCTAGAGCATATCGGACTGTTAGCTGAAATGGTCCATCGGCCAATTTCTTGGGCCACTATACTTATTTTGCCAACTGGACTGGGTCCCTTTACTACACAGAACCCTACTAATCCACCACAGCTGGTCTGCCGACGGAACTGCACGAGGCGACTCCGCACGATGAGGCACCAAACAGACTTCTTCCGTCGCAACATCCCTCTAAGGCCCTTCTGCTAGCTTGCTAGCCTCGGCCCGCTAGCTGTCTGAATCGCTGTGTCTCCAGCCAGCTTAACTACTCACTGGACCCCTATGATCACTCGGCTACGCATGCCTCTCCCTAATGTCAATATGCCTTGTCCATTGCTGTTCTGGTTAGTGATTTTTGTCTTATTTCACTGTAGAGCCTCTAGCCCTGCTCAATATGTCTTAGCTAACCCTTCAGTTCCACCTCCCACACATGCGGAGACATCACCTGGTTTAAATGATGTTTCTAGAGACAATCTCACTCTCATCGTCACTCTATGCCTAGGTTAACCTCCACTGTATTCACATCCTACCATACCTTGTCTGTACATTATGCCTTGTATCTATTCTATCACTCCCAGAAACCTTCTCCTTTTACTCTCTGTTCCGAACGTACTAGACGACCAGTTCTTATAGCCTTTAGCCGTACCGTTATCCTACTCCTCCTCTATTCCTCTGGTGACGTATCGGTTAATCCAGGCCCTGCAGTGCCTAGCTCCACTCCCATTCCCCAGGCGCTCTCATCTGTTGACTTCTGTAACTGTAAAAGCCTTGCTTTCATGCATGTTAACATTAGAAGCCTCCTCCCCAAGTTTGTTTTATTCACTGCTTTAGCACACCTCTGCCAACCCAGATGTCCTAGCCGTGTCTGAATCCTGGCTTAGGAAGACCACCAAAACCCCTGAAAATTCCATCCCTAACTATAGAATTTTCAGACAAGATAGAACTGCCAAAGGGGGCAGAGTGGCAATCTACTGCAGAGATAGCCTGCAGAGTTCTGTCTTACTATCCAGGTCTGTACCCAAACAATTTGAGCTTCTACTTTTAAAAATCCCCCTTTCCACAAACAAGTCTCTCACCGTTGCCGCTTGCTATAGACCACCCTCCAGCTGTGCCCTGGACACCATATGTGAATTGATTGCCCCCCCATCTATCTTCAGAGCTCGTGCTGCTAGGTGACCTAAACTGGGACATGCTTAACACCCCGGTCATCCTACAATCTAAGCTTGATGCCCTCAATCTCACACAAATTATCAATGAACCTACCAGGTACAACCCCAAATCCGTAAACACGGGCACCCTCAAATACACCTCGGCTGTCTTCAGCCAAGATCTCAGCGATTACTCCCTCATTGCCTGCATCCGTAATCGGTCTGCGGTCAAACGACCACCCCTCATCACTGTCAAACGCTCCCTAATTCACTTCAGCGAGCAGGCCTTTCTAATCGACCTGGCCTGGGTATCTTGGAAGGATATTGACTTCATCCCGTCAGTAGAGGATGCCTGGTTATTCTTTAAAAGTGATTTCCTCACCATCTTAAATAAGCATGCCCCATTCAAAAAATGTAGAACCAGGAACAGACATAGCCCTTGATTCACTCCAGACCTGACTGCCCTTGACCAGCACAAAAACATCCTGAGGCGTACTGCATTAGCATCGAATAGCCCCTGTGATATGCAACTTTTCAGGGAAGTTAGGAACCAATATGCACAGGCAGTTTGCATCCTGTAGCACAAACTCAAAAAAGTTATGGGACACTGTAAAGGTCCATGGAGAATAAGAGCACCTCCTCCCAGCTGCCCACTGCACTAGGAAACATTGTCACCACCGATAAATCCACGATAATTGAGAATTTCAATAAGCGTTTTTATACGGTTGGCCATGCTTTCCACCTGGCTACCCCTACCCCGGGTCAACTGCCCTGCACCCCCCACAGCAACCCGCCCAAGCCTCCCCCATTTCTCGTTCACCCAAATCCAGATAGCTGATGTTCTGAAAGAGCTGCAAAATCTGGACCCCTACAAATCAGCCGGGCTAGACAATCTGGACCCTCTCTTTCTAAAATGATCTGCCGAAATTGTTGCAACCCCTATTACTAGCCTGTTCAACCTCTTTTTCGTATCATCGGAGATCCCTAAAGATTGGAAAGCTGCCACGGTCATCCCCCTCTTCAAAGGGGGAGACACTCTAGACCCAAACTGTTACAGACCTATACCTATCCTACCCTGCCTTTCTAAAGTCTTCGAAAGACAAGTTAACAAACAGATCACCAACCATTTCGAATACCACCGTACCTTCTCCGCTATGCAATCTGGTTTCAGAGCTGGTCACGGGTGCACCTCAGCCACGCTCAAGGTTCTAAACAACATCATAACCGCCATCGATAAAAGACAGTACTGTGCAGCCGCCTTCATCGACCTGGCCAAGGCTTTCAACTCTGTCAATCACCGTATTCTTATCGGCAGACTCAAAAGCCTTGGTTTCTCAAATGACTGCCTCGCCTGGTTCACCAACTACTTTGCAGACAGAGTTCAGTGTGTCAAATCAGAGGTCTGGGCATGCTGTCCGGACCTCTGGCAGTCTCCATGGGGGTACCACAGGGTTCAATTCTCGGGCTGACTCTTTTCTCTGTATACATCAATGATACCCTGTTCCACCTCTAAGCAGACGACACCATTCTGTATACATCTGGCCCTTCTTTGGACACTGTGTTAACTAACCTCCAAACGAGCTTCAATGCCATATAGCACTCCCTCCGTGGCCTCCAACTGCTCCTAAACGCTAGTGAAACTAAATGCATGCTTTTCAACCATTCGTTGCCCGCACCCGCCCGCCCGACTAGCATCACTACCATGGACAGTTCTGACCTAGAATATGTGGACAACTACAAATATCTAGGTGTCTGGCTAGACAGTAAACTCTCCTTCCAGACTCATATTAAACATCTCCAATCCAAAATCAATAGAATTGGCTTTCTATTTCGCAACAAAGCCTCCTTCACTCACGCCACCAAACTTACTCTAGTAAAACTGACTATCCTACCGATCCTCGACTTCGGCGATGTCATCTACAAAATAGCTTCCAATACTCTACTCAGCAAACTGGATGCAGTCTATCACAGTGCCATCCGTTTCGTTACCAAAGCCCCTTATACCACCCACCACTGCGACCTGTATGCTCTAGTCGGCTGGCCCTCGCTACATATCCGTTGCCAGACCCACTGGCTCCAGGTCATCTATAAGTCTATGCTAGGTAAAGCTCTGCCTTATCTCAGCTCACTGGTCATGATAACAATACCCACCCGTAGCACGCGCTCCAGCAGGTATATCTCACTGGTCATCCCCAAAGCCAACACCTCCTTTGGCCGCCATTCCTTCCAGTTCTCTGCTGCCAGTGACTGGAACGATTTGCAAAAATAGCTGAAGCTGGAGACTTATATCTCCCTCACTAACTTTAAACACAAGTTATCTGAGCAGCTAACCGATCGCTGCAGCTGTACATAGTCCATCTGTAAATAGCCCACTACTACCTCATCCCATACTGCTTTTATTTACTTTTCTGCTCTTTTGCACACCAGTATCTCTACTTGCACATCATCATCTGCTAAATTGTAATTTACTTCGCTACTATAGCCTATTTATTGCCTACCTCCTCACGCCATTTGCACACACTGTATATAGACTTTATTTTTGTCCTATTATGTTATTGACTGTACACTTGTTTATTGTTTATGTGTAACTCTGTATTTGTGTCGCACTGGTTTGCTTTATCTTGGCCAGGTCGCAGTTGTAAATGAGAACTTGTTCTCAACTAGCCTACCTGGTTAAATAAAGGTGAAATAAAAAATAAATAAAAAAGGTTTCAGTTCGAGTTAGCTGTCAGACTCGAACAGGAAACTGACAGTGCATATGCATTGCCACTTTACCTCGTTGTTCATGAGCATCTCCGCTCTAGGATCCGTGTGAGAGAGTCTGGGTATCGGTCTGGTCTGGAAAGGATACTTTCGAAGTTGATATTCGCTCCAGATAGGACTGTGGACCACCGAGAATGCTGCGGCACCGCCTTCGCTCGACGTCGGATCATTCTCGACTGTTGCCATGCCCGTGTACCGAACCCAAGATTGCCCCTCGCCCACTATAAAAATATGTTCTCTTAACTCGATATACGGGAACTATGCAGTATACTACGTGCTTGCTCACAACATTGCCATGCAGAAATAGTCTAGTTTCCGATGCAAAAAACGCCGAGTCTACAAGTATCGTCAGCAACACTAAAAACCTACTTCCGGGTCACGGAATTTCGGAAATTAAAAAATAAAAGTCCCCCACGTAATAGTAGAAAGTGTCAATAACCTGTATTTATTCATAATCAGATGCGGTATTAGCATGTAAATCTTGGTGGGGCAAACTCCCCCCCCAAATTGTTTTGATGCATGCCACAACACAACACTAAACAATACATTGATTGCATTATAACAGTGACAAACAGTGCCCACAATCTGTTAGGGCCTACATAAAGCTGTCCCAACAGCAGAGCTTTCCTTTCAGCACCATGGAGTGAATCCTTACCATTGCTACACCTGGCTATCAGTGGAGCCTTGTCTGGCAGCGAAACAGTTCATTAAGTCCTCATTTACTGCCTTTTTAAAAACCACAGCTGATATTGATGACTTGCTTAAACAGATGTGGTTACTACTGACTCATTGGGGATTTGTGTAAGTCGATAAGTCGATATGAACTGCATTCTCCAATAATGACAAACTGCAAAATTAGTTTTGAGTTTTGAACCATTCACAAACATTATTACATTGATGTTCAGTCATTCATAATGTTTATTCTTATATCATTAACACTTAGCTCTAAGTATAAGCAAGTGCAAGCAAACGAGTTGCGACGAGGTAGGCCTATTCGTTCAGAACTTTCAAAACGGACGTCAACAGAAATTCAGATAGATGTTAGTTCAGATAAATTCAGCAAGATGTTGAGGCCTTAACTTTACTCTTCTTTAAGTCACCACAGAAAGAGAGAGAGAGAGAGAGACTCGGTTAGCCTACCATTTGAAGTATTTTATTAGCCCTATGTGGTCTAAAAAGGAAGGATAATACAATCTTGAGGATCCACTTTTATATACAATATAGGGCATTGCGCAAACAAAACAACACTCGCAATATCAACTGGAATTACATGGCCTATTACTGGATGAGCTCAGATGGACATAGTCGATATAACTATTTGTTCAACACTTTTGAAATGTACAGCGATAGAATTCAGAACATGGGCTGTTCTTACAGTATTCTCCCTGTACACCAAGTCAGAACCGTAGGATAAATAAAGGGGGAATATTAGCAGACAGAAAGCTTTTACAATATTCAATGATTACTTTTCTCTAAAACAGGCTATAGACCACATATGGACCACCAAGTCAGAACAGTAGGCTAAGTTCTGAGGGGGGAAGGGACCAAATTATTAGGGTGAGGCACATGGGCTACTAACAGCTTACGGCACAACATATACTTAGTATTGCTTTCTGAGCTACAGAATACATATTTCCCTGGCATATTACATCATTTATGCAGCAGCATACAAGACATTTTTGGACTCATTGTTGTTGTGCTGTGCTCACTTGAACAGGAAGGTGGTGCGGCTGTCCTTCTTGTGGGCAAATTTTGTCATCAAAGTCTGGCATTCTCTAGATTTATTGTGCTTTCAAGACAACTGGGAACTCTGAAAAATACAATGTTGAATTATGACGTCACTGATCTTCAAGTCAGAGCTCTAGAAAGAGGCCAGAGTTTCCGACTTCAAATTCAGTTGGATGACCGTTCAAAATGTTTTTTCCCACTCAAAGCTAGTTTTTTTCAGAGTTCCCAGTTGTCTTGAACTCACTGAAGTCTAATATTTCCCAGTTCTGAGTTTACAGTTGTTTTGAACATGGCAAAAGTCATGCTGGATTAAAAGCATGGCTAATGTATTCAACCTTTTCTGGCCATGGTGTTGCGTGTGAATGTTTATCCTTTTAAGCTTGGAAAAGAGACCCTTTCAAACAAATGTTTAAAACCAGACTTACATTTTAGAAGACATTTTTATCCAGAGCAACTTACAGTAGTGACTGCATAGATTTTCATTTGTACTGGTTCCCCATGGGAATCAAACCCACAACCCTGGTGTTGCAAGTGCCATGCTCTACCAACTGAGCTACATGGGACTTAGACCACACACACTCTCCATTGAATAGCAGGCTGGGGAAGCAAAATAGTGATTGCTGCACAAAGCTTGCAGTTAGCCACTGATTTTTTCCAAACCACTCATTGTTGAATTTGTGATTTCCGACTTGTTGTGTAATGTTTATGTCCAATGACCGATGAGCACTGATACGTTTTATTTATAATGTCTCTTCATATGACAAGGATTGAAAAGGATTTGCCAGTAGATTGTTGATGTGATTCATGATGATGACTGTTTGTCTAGCTTACTAGCTAAGATTCTGAAAGTATGGCCAAGTATCCACTTATTTTAATATATGTTTTTTTTGTATCCTTTTCTGAGCAGCTGAAAATGTATGATTTCGAAAAAGCACTACACAGTAAGGATTGGACTCTTTCATCTTTCCGGCCTACCCATGAGAACTTATTGAAATACCTACCACTTCTCTCAGAACGGACCCTCTCCCATTAATCACGAGCCAATGTAAACCATTATTTGGAGTGGTATGCCTGAACCCTCCAAAATGTGCCTCATCTGACAAAACCCATTTCCTTGCTTATTTTGACATCAACCTCTCCAGTTACATGTGCTCATCTGAGTCAGTTGACATAGAGCTTACGATTTCCTCATCTGATAAACCTCTACCACAATGTTCTGTCTCAGTGGTAGTATTCATTCCCAATATCTTTGGTGTCTGAGATTTGATTGAGCTGCACCACTGACAGTTCCTTATATGAACTCTTGGCTACATCAGGATGAAAATCAGAAGGAGGTTCTTTCTCCTCAAAAGTGTTTACAATAGACTTTGAACCTGAGCCTCATTTACATGCTCTATTTGTACCCTTTTGTTTAATTTCACCTTATTGTCACTAGCAATAGAATGTATAAATGTGTCACAGTCATACAGGTATGCCAGTCCATCATTGTTTTTTATTGTGTCTTTGAAGCAGTTGGCTTCTTAACTAATCACCTGTTAGTAATGAGCGGCAGGTAGCCTGGTGGGTAGGAGTGTTGGGCCAGTAACTGGAAGGTTGCTGGTTTGAATCCCCCAGCTGACAAGGTAAAAATCTGTTGTTCTACTCCTGAGTAAGGCAGTTAACCCACTGTTCCCCAGGTGCTGATGACATGGATGTCAATTCAGGCAGCCCCCTGTACTTCTCTGATTTAGAGTGGTTGGGTTAAATGTGGAAGATGCATTCAGTTGTACTGCCTAGGTATCCCCCTTTCCTTATTGGTATTTGGCACCTCCATCAGCAAGAGTGCATGAAAGTCGTGTATGGAATAGAGTTTTATTTCACACTACGGTAAGCAACAACAAAAAAAGTATTAACTTGATTTGTTTTTTCAACTGATATTCCACATAAAAACAGCCAATTAATTTATTGGAATTAATATAACATGCAGAATTAAATGTGGGCATTACAAGAAAGAGTAATAACCAGGAGGCTGTTTGACACAGCCCCCCTGAAAAACGTAACATATTGTGGTTAGTAGAACCCTGAAAAACATAACATATTGTGGTTAGTAGAACCCTGAAAAACATAACATATTGGGGTTAGTAGAACCCTGAAAAACATAACATATTGGTGTTAGTAGAACCCTGAAAAACACAACATATTGTGGTTAGTAGAACCCTGAAAAACATACCATATTGTGGTTAGAAGAACCCTGAAGAACATACCACAATGTGGTTAGTAGAACCCTGAAAAGCATAACATATTGTGGTTAGTAGAACCCTGAAAAAGGTAACATATTGTGGTTAGTAGAACCCTGAAAAACATAACCTATTGCGGTTAGTAGAACCCTGAAAAACGTAACATATTGTGGTTAGTAGAACCCTGAAAAACATAACATATTGTGGTTAGTAGAACCCTGAAAAACTAAACATATTGGGGTTAGTAGAACCCTGAAAAAATGAAACATATTGGGGTTAGTAGAACCCCAGCTGAGTATTTTCCACATGACTCACCGGTTCTGTATTCTAAGGACTCAAGTGAGCAGACTGAACCCTGGTTTTATGGACACACAATTGATCGTTTTTCATTTACAGTGCTAAATTTGTACTATGTAGTGTCCAGGCACCCCACTTTAAACTGTTTGACCACAGTAAATGTCCAATAACACTTCCTATGACCTAGCTTTTTGTTCAAACTCCTCTTATTTGTATTTTAGGGACTCTAATGAGTAGACTGGATCCTGGTTTAATGGACACACAGTCAATTGTTTTTCCTGTACCGTGCAATTTTTTGCAATACAACAAAAATACAGTAAGACTTTACTTAAACATTACATTTGAATATGTTTTACCAGTAGGCTATTATTACGATCTTGACATTTATCTACTTAAGCTCCAACATTTTCTCAATGTGCTCAACCTTATAATGTTATGTATCTTATGTAAAGTAGTACTTTTCTTTAGTTTAGATTTTCCCCCATGTAGTTATATATATTTTTGGTTTTACATAATTTTATACACTATGCACTATGCAAAGATGCAAAAAAAGATTGGATTTCGTATAAACACAGTGGTTTACAGGGACTTTTATTTTGAAGGCAAAAGCCCCAAAACCGGAAGTCTTAATGTCGATAGGATCCAGCTAGTGTTGCTGCATAAAACCAAACGGGCAATACCAAGCTAAGTGTTGTACACGGAATGTGAAGACTGCGACATCTAGTGTACTAAATGACAAACTGCTATTGAGCAACTTTGCACACATCCATCAGATGGCGTCAGAGTACTAAACTCAACAAAAAAAGAAACGTCCCTTTTTCAGGACCCTGTCTTTCAAAGATAATTTGTAAAAATCCAAATAACTTCACAGATCTTTATTGTAAAGGGTTTAAACACTGTTGGTTGTTCAATGAACCATAAACAATTAATGAACATGCACCTGTGGAACGGTCGTTAAGACACTAACAGCTTACAGACGGTAGGCAATTAAGGTCACAGTTATGAAAACATAGGACAATAAAGAGGCCTTTCTACTGACGCTGAAAAACACAGAAATTAAGATGCCCAGGGTCCCTGCTCATCTGCATGAACGTGCCTTAGGCATGCTGCAAGGAGACATGAGGACTGCAGATGTGGCCAAGGCAATAAATTGCAATGTCGGTACGGTGAGACGCCTAAGACAGCGCTACATGGAGACAGGACGGACAGCTGACCGTCCTCGCAGTGGCAGACCACGTGTAACAACACCTGCACAGGATCGGTACATCTGAACATCACACCTGCGGGACAGCTACAGGATGGCAACAACAACTGCCGAGTTGCACCAGGAACGCACAATCCTCCATGAGTGCTCAGACTGTCTGCAATAGGCTGAGAGAGGCTGGACTGAGGGCTTGTAGGCCTGTTGTAAGGCAGGTCCTCACCAGACATCACCGGCAACAACGTCACCTATGGGCACAAACCCACCGTTGCTGGACCAGACAGGACTGGCAGAAAATGCTCTTCACTGACGAGTCGCGGTTTTGTCTCACCAGGGGTGATGGTCGGATTTGCGTTTATCGTCGAAGGAATGAGCGTTACACCAAGGCCTGTACGCTGGATCGATTTGGAGGTGGAGGGTCCGTCATGGTCTGGGGCGGTGTGTCACAGCATCATCGGACTGAGCTTGTTTTCATTGCAGGCAATCTCAACGCTGTGCATTACAGGGAAGACATCCTCCTCCCTCATGTGGTACCCTTCCTGCAGGCTCGTGATTTCCTGCAAGACAAAAATGTCAGTGTTCTGCCATGGCCAGCAAAGAGCCCGGATCTCAATCCCATTGAGCACGTCTGGGACCTGTTGGATCGGAGGGTGAGGGCTAGGATCATTCTTCCCAGAAATTTCCGGGAACGTGCAGATGCCTTGGTGGAAGAGTGGGGTAATATCTCACAGCAAGAACTGGCAAATCTGGTGCAGTCCATGAGGAGGAAATGCACTGCAGTACATAATGCAGCTGGTGGCCACACCAGATACTGACTGTTACTTTTGATTTTGACCCCCCCTTTGTTCAGGGACACATTATTCCATTTCTGTTAGTCACATGTCTGTGGAACTTGTTCAGTTTATGTCTCAGTTGTTGAATCTTATGTTCATACAAATATTTACACATTTTAAGTTTGCTGAGAATAATTGCAGTTGGCAGTGAGGGGACATTTATTTTTTTGAGTTTATTTGATTCAAATGAAAACTCTTGCTCAGGTTTCTGAGAGACAGTTACAGTGGATATAAAAAATTGTGAATTACACTCACTTGAAATCTTGAAATGAGAGACACCCATGAAATTATGTAGAAATAATATGTATGTGTGTGTGCAAGGTTGGACAGATCATTTGAAAAATGTCATCAGTTACTGATGACAGATTACATTACAATAAAAGTAATTAAAAAAAAACATATTTAAAATTAAATGTGGGATGATTCAGATATCAGTAAAGTTTCTGTGGAAAGCAAACAAAGCATATTTGGCAGTAGATTTAAAAATGATTAGAACAGAATTCCCACTGAAACGTGACTACTGAACTGTGTGGCTCAGCATAGCTTTCAACTATGTTAAAAAAATATGCTATTTCGGTGTGTTGAAGGCAAACACTTGTAGCACACATCTTGATATAAGAGTAATCCAATATGTAATCAGATGTTGAATGTAACTTTAATCTGATTAGACATTTTTCAATAGTATTCTTGGTTGATTACAGTTAGGCCTACTTCATTATTGGAATTTTATTACGTAATCCTTGTTACATGTAATATGTTAGTACCCAAACCTGTGTGTCTGTGTGTCGTCTGAGCGTGTATGTGTGTGTGTCAGTGTTCGTCTGTCTGTCTGTGCATGTGTGCGTGCACGTGCGCGCTTGGCCCGCATGTGTGTGTTAGGCAAATGGGGAAGACAAATACTTTTGAAATGCTCTGTCAATATTTCAACATTGGTTACAGTACCCCATTACTTCATTGACCCCTGGGTAAACTCACACTTTAAAGATGGCATTGTGCTTATTTTGAACACCATTGACTTTGTGCAGTCGTCTGACCAGCTGATCAAGGCTATGTTTCTTTACTGTGTAACTTTGTTTCTGTACCATTTGTACCAACCACTTTAAAGGCCCACTCTGTTATAGTTAGGGAATGGGGGGTTTAATAATTATTTTGCCATAAATAACTCTTGATATTTTATACTGTAAAACTTTCCGTTATATAATCTCCTCTCTTCTCCTCTCCTCTCATTTTCTCTCCTCTCCTCCCCTCTCCTCTCCTTTCCCTTCTCCTTCATTGTCCATCTCTATCAGCATCATTCAAGCCCCGGGACTGATGACGGCCTCCTGGTGTGTTCCCATGCTCAGTGTTTCCTGCTCCGAACAGGGAGCTGAGCTGATCCCTCTGATGCATATTCTCTTCCTATTCTCCCCACAGATCTCCACAGTAAATGGATTGACTGGCATCCCTGCTGTGTTGAGACAGGGGCTCACATCTCTATCCTGCTGATACCCCACAGCATTCTGCTCCACTCTACTCCCCGGCCAGACAGACAGTAGATAAATGATGGGCAAATCAGTTGATTTAGAATAGATATGCACTCTGTAGCAGTAACATTACTGTGTGTGTGGTGTGTGTGTGGGTGGGGGGGGGGGGGTAAGCACTATATACTTTTTATTACAAGGCTAATTTACTGTATATTCAACTCAACAATAGCAGAACAGAAACTGAAACATGTAGTAGCAATAATAGTTATTAAACCATTCTTCTCATGGGATCTCTCGATGGTCTCTCTCATGTCTCCTGGCCTCTCTTCTCCTCTGTTTGTCTTTGCTCTCTCTCTCTGTCTCACACACATCCATAGTGACCCTGGCCCCTCTAGGTGTTGTGTGTCCAGATCCACTAAGCCTACAATCCTATTAGTTAGGGATTCCAGGACGCATTAAATGTAATTTTCCTATTTTCCATGCTTGTATCATCACTTGAGTGAATTAGAGTCATTCTTGTCCTGTTATCTGTCTGTTATTCCTCGTCCGATTGAGACTGATACAATGGCCGTAAGAGATTACAGATCAATGTTAAAGGAATGTTTTGTGTAAAACTGAATGATTGTTAACTCATCCTTTTAGGTATAGTTTGACTAAACAAAACTATAGAATTTTTGCTGTCACGTTGGAATCAGATTTCCAGCAGAAGTTCCAAGACAGATACATTTTAGAATAAATCCCAATTAAAATGCTATTGTCATGGAATATTTGAAACCATCATGGAAGACAGTTTGCTGATCCCATGACATCTCTGTCTCTGTTCTCTATCTATCCCTCCGCTTCCAGTGACACCAGAACTGAGTGGATCTTTAATCACTCCCTCTTCCTTGGCAGTGTCACCTCTACCTCTCCGCCACCTCGGACTCATACCCCAGAGCAAACTGGACCTGGCAGGACCAGCCCCCCCACCCTGACCCCTCGGAGCATTGGACAGAGAGGAGACGGAAGTTCAGGCCCCAAGGTTAGAGGTCGCGTCACTCTCCGGAGGGAGATCTGTTGTGTGTGTGAACCATGTTTCACGCTGCATTCTGCATTTGAAACATAGATGTTGGTGTGTGTGTGTGTGTGTGTGTGTGTGTGTGTGTGTGTGTGTGTGTGTGTGTGTGTGTGTGTGTGTGTGTGTGTGTGTGTGTGTGTGTGTACACGTTGTACTATACTTGTGAGTACCAGAAGGGTTAG